>JARACY010001844.1:0-51072 GCA_029255725.1 Scrobipalpa atriplicella
GGAACAGAGAGTGGGTAGTTGACACAAACTTACGTAAAAGCACAACAAGAGGTAACTTGAAAAAGCTTTTTTTGTTTACCGGTTATAATGGGTCTTATGTACATTTATTTACTGTAGACAAAACAATAGTTATGTACTTAACATAATACCTACAAAAACAACAATCTCCAACAAACAATCTGTTGCCTACCTAACCTAACCTAACCTAATAGGTTTTATGAAAATGGTAGATAAGCCCTATGGGGTGGTCTTTGAAGAGAAACGATGCTTTAAACTTTAAATATTGATTTTATTAAAAAATCTAAACACGCACGTACAAGATGGTTCCAAAGAGAGAGTGTTCGTAGCGCACAGCGCCACCTACACGGTTTTGTATTAAACTTTATGACAAGACAAACTGGCGGTCAAATTAAATGCTAAAAAAGAGTACTTTGTTTTGTTATGATTATTAAACAGATGGCATATAAAATCGAAGATGGGAATAGGTCGTAAAAAAAATAAGCTAAGGCTAGAACATTGGGCTAGAATCTCCAAAAAATCTTCGCCCCTTCCTTAGAGAAGCATTCTTTCCAGATGTTTTATAGGCGACAGACCTAAAGGCATGTCTATGGGTAATTTAGGCTCGTATTTATAAAGCGATCTCAAGATTGAGAGCAATATTGAGTGCGAATTTGACAGGTAATTTTTTATTGGAATGACATTTCTGATACGAACTCAAACTCGCTGTCACTCTTGAGAGCTGATTATAAATACGGGCCTTAGTGTGAGTGATACCACGTAATGCTGCGATTAGGAGCTTTTTGCCTAGTGAGCACTTCCTTCCGTAGTCGTCTGACTTTGGAATATATCCCATTTTCATTTATTTTCCCCATTTTTCATTTTTACCCAATATTCTTGTGTATAGATGTTAAATTTTTTCTCTACCGAATAACCAGTTCTAACAAACAATAAAGCAATGAATGTCATGCCAGAAGCATTCTTGAAATACATAAAATATTCTTTGTATTTCCAGAAAATGAGAGGGTTAGAAACATACAAGTAGCACTTAACCATAAGACCCTGTGTACGCTGCTTGCTTATGTGGATACCCGATGGTCACTAGCGCCGACTTGATTTCGAAGTAATAATTGCAAAAACATATTTTTTTGAAAATCCTGCAGCTATGATTTAATTATTATTTATTATTACTGAAATCAGTTTCAACATTTTTGCTTCTTAAAGTTAACTACAGATTAAAGGCAGTGAAGATTACTTTTAGCTCCTTCTATACTGCCTCGCGTCGCGGCTCCTTTAAAAGGCTCGAAATGTAATAAATTCACAACTGAAACAGGCCCTTTTTTTATCAACGTTTTCCGTTCCCTGACCCAATGGGCGCTTTTCCACTAGACGGCACGTCAACGGCAACGGCGACGGCACTACCGTCGACGATATCGTAGGTGAGATAATGTATGAAAATCAATGAAATTATATGACACGCTTTTCCACTTGCCGGCACGGCACCGTCACGGCATGTCATCGATTCCCATAGATATTGTCACGTGATTGTCGCCGTGCCGTCGCCGTTGCCGTTGACGTGCCGTCTAGTGGAAAAGCGCCCAATGCAATATCATCTAAATTGATAGTGTCAGCAGGTGCATGACCGATAATTTGGAACACCTCGACAGGAAAAGTATTATAAGTGGGTCAATTTTATCATAATTACTGACAGCTCAGGTTTAATCAGTTTTCCCTAGGGAATTCGATATTTTCCCACAGTAAAAAGTAGCCCATGTAACTAAGGGTGAACGTAAGTACCTTTCTAACGGTAAAATAATTTCTTTTTTTGAGTTTAATGTCATTTTATATGAGCTGACAGGGTTATAACGTATATTCTCTGCTGGTAGAGGCGCTAGTGTGCGTGGGGGATCCACATTAAGTGTGTAGGACGTTATTTCCGTAAATGTCAAGCCGGTAAACGCAGGGTAAACATTTATCAAAATGGCTTGTTATTTGATTTTGATATACAGACAGATGAAAGTTTATTGTTACATACATACACTCACGCCTTTATCCCTAATGGGGTAGGTAGAGTGTCAACGACCTAAACAAACGCCATAACGCCACGTGTGACAAGTTTAAAGGGTTAATTTAGATAGATCGTTATATTGCTGTGTGGTGATAGGTTGTCAGCCAATCGCCAATTCTACAATACACTTAAAACCGTCGAATTTTGCTAGTTTTTACAACTTGCCCGGGAGGAGAAGCGACTGGTACATTCAATATTTTTCTTTCACCCCCAGTCCAGCATGGAAAGTAATGTAATGAAGTTTATAATAGTTTCTCCTGATATTCTGCCGATATTTGTTAGTAAGGCAAATAATATTAGCTTTGATGGATTGTTCCACACTTTTTGAGTTTTCCATCTAAATATTATTAAGTATATGCTTAGTTTTCTTCATAGTCAAACAAAAACCAAATCCGAGCGACAATAACTTAGTTTATCGTTTCGTGTCGACTATCGCAACATCTATCAGGTTGTACTAATAAAAACATGATGCTTAAACTCCAAAATGGAATGGTAGTTTGGAAAAATGCGATCTATAGTTTGCGTGTTGAGTAAAGTAATTAAAAATCATTTATTGTGACACAGAAACAAAATGAAAAGAAAATAATGGTAATGTACCAACACGACTTTACGTTCTGCGCTGGATTTCAGCCCACACCATGGTTTCCAAAGGCTTAACGTGCTCTCCAAAGTTCTGCATCTTTTTTTCTTGCAGACAACCATGGTAATTCAACTTATATCATTATTATACATACATAATACATAATAATCACGCCGTTATCCCTAATGGGGTAGGCAGAGCGTAAACGACCTAAACAAAAGTCGTTCCGCCACGTCTGACAAGTTTTGAGGGTTATTCCAGATAGATCTGTATATTGCTAATAGTGACAGGTTGTCAGCCCATCGCCTAAAAAATTACAATACTGAAACCCTCGGATCCCTTAGCTGGTTTATACAGCATGCCCGGGAGGAGATGCAGCTGGCACATTCTATGTTTTTCTATCTCTCCCAGTCCAGCATGGAAGTCATTATTATATATTATATTATCCTAAACAGTCCCTGTCTTTTAGTTAGTAGTTAGTTCATCGGGCTGTTCGGTGACTCGATAACCAATTTGATAAGAACGAGAATTATCGTTCTTTACCAACGCAACATTTTTGCAGTGATGATTTTGCAGCATGAAAACCACGCATCAAAACGCATCATTCACATAGCTAAAAATAACCACAATATTATTCGAATGGTTAACAAAACAGTCGAGTATTATTTTAAACTGTCCAAAACACACTTCGCGATAATTTGTCCGATGTGATATGATGTTATTAGTATCATTGATGTGATATAATGCATTCGTTCGGTCGGCTTGATTTTCATACTGTCAATAAATTAGGTATTTTGCTTGTTTAACATACACACGCTTTTTATTACTTACAGGGTAGACAGATCGTCAAAGATCTCATAGAAGAGTCTGACTTACAAAAAATCTAGCATGATAGAACGTTTCTTAGGCCCGTATTTATAATCAACTCTCAAGAGTGACAGCGAGTTTGAGTTCGTATCAGAAATGTCATTCCAGTACAAAATTACCTGTCAAATCCGCACTTAATATTGCTCTCAATCTTGAGATCGCTTTATAAATACGAGCCTTAGTACCTAACATGTTTGTGTTACATGGTATCAAATCTCTTGTACCTATCTAATCTTGTATCCAATATCTAAGTCTGATATGACTCCTGCACAGGTTGTAGTCTGAGCAGCATACGATAGTACATGAAGTAAGGCTCACACTCCACAGATCTAGTTTGGAGTAGACACCGCAAGTCGACTTACCGTGGGCAAAGAACTCCTTTTGAATCTAATTTAACTGTTTGGTTTGGTCTGATTTCGGCCGTTGCTATAATAGGTACGCTGCTAATAAGTGTAATATGGAGCTGTAACAGCAATCATTATAGTTGATCGATAAAAAAAATTCTGGAGGTTCGAACGAAGTCACATGCTTGCTTTCATTGTATTTCAGAGGGCTTTCATTTACTCGTATTTTATAGTTGTTTTAGCTAAAGCTGCGATGCAGTAGCACGTAGGATATCATACAGTCATGTTGATGTAGCGTGCTGCAGCCACTGTAAATTGAAGCGTTACGCTTGGACAGATCTGCTGTAATGCGACTAGCGCCAATACAGGAAGTAAAAAATTTGCTGACAAAATTTGAAAGGGTGACCACACCCACAAAAAACTTGAAAAACAAAAATCTTCTCCTACCTATCTAGTAGATAGTATCTACAATTTTACACCTTTTCTGGGTGAGATACGCCCGGAAAAGGCGCCCTTATAATGTGAATACGCTCTCTAAGAGTTGGCGTAGTCTACTGAAATTTAAGTCTGCGGTAAGGCCAGTAAGGCTTTCGTGTGTGCTATCTGGCCATCTCTCGGCTGGGTACACTAACAACTTGATAATTGTACTGCGAAAGGAAGAGCCGGTTTAGAATTTGCAAGTGAATACAGCCATGTTTATTGCATGGCTTTTTGCTAGGCTTTTTGCTTTTACTAGAAAATCGTTTTGTAGCTAGACAGGGTGTTTTCTTTAACAACATTTATAAAAAACTAGCTTTCCGCACGTTCCGTCCAGTTTGCGCACATTTCTCCGAAATAACCATGTATCCTGTCATCCTCAGCCACAACAGTCCACTGCTAGACATGGGCCTCCCCAACATTGGGGGTATATGCCATACTCACCACGCTTGGCAGGCGGGTTGGTGATCACAGTAGAAGTTTTCCATTCACAGGGAACGCTGCTGGCTGCTGCCCATTCCCTGGATTTATCCCTTAGTCGCCTTTTACGACACCCGCAGGAAGTTATGGGGTGATGCTATTCTAACCCGGCACCACACATTCCTGTATATAACCCTAAACTCCCGTAAATAAATCAAGACGCAAATGCGAGCTTGACTCCTTTTATTCAAATCGGACGAGATTATAATACTTAAAACCTGCCGTCGTACTTAAGTCGAAATAGTATTTAAGTTTAATTATAAGTATTTTTATAATATGTGTATGTTAGTCTGTAAAGTATATATCTATGGGCCTCTGTTTATATTATTTAACATCATCTGCTAATGTAAATATTGCCTGATAAAATGATTTATTTATTATTATTAAAACTTGAGATACGAAAATCGTTCATCGAATGGAAGGTATAGGTTAGACATTTTTCTCTCATTTTGCGTTATTAGCATTCGCCCCGTTCCCGATATCTCCCAGAGGGCGCAATTCTGATTTAAAATGATCGTATTTTAGTTTTCAACGCTAAATTAGAGAATAATGCATTTGTCTCTTTCGATCAGTTGTGATTTTTTCTTGTTTGATGTACTTATAATCCGGACCGGTATATCTGGTCCCATAGAGGCCGCATAACTTGCTTAATTTTAATGCTGAAATTTAATTCAGTAGATTTTTTAAATTATCTCACTACTCTACCTAAGCTAGACGGGCATTTCATTATGTAATATACAAAAACTAATTCAACAACAAGGAAATTCATTATTCATCATCAAGTTAAAATAATTACGCGTCTAAAACATTCTATAACTCTCAATAACTTTAAAAAAATAGGAATTTGAACCCACAACTTCACCAATCTATGCAGCAGCCCTAACCAACTGAATTATCGTATAAAACATAAATAAAATAGCAATGCCAAACACAAGTTTAGAATCCAAACACTATTTCACTCGTTTCAATTCGAGTGACACGACAAAAATAGCATTATTAGAATATCCATTTTATCAGATACTCCAAAAACAGTCGACTCAGTCCAATGTTACTCCAATTTTATAGACAGCCATAAAAGCTGGCTAGCTAGACTGAAATTTTAAATCAAAAGCGCTATGAATACGGGCAGTGCGATATAAAATAAACTACGATGTTGTGTGATACGGCAGCGGTGTCAAAACTTTTTTGAGTAAGCCTCCTGAAAAGCTGCTCTTTGACAATTAAAACCTCTTTGAAAGGCATGTCTATTCATTATTTCAAAGCGGAAGGGGTGTCTTCATTTATTAAAATCAACACTCTTCCTTAGGAAAACGAGTAAAAAATTACTCACCATAAAATTACAAAGTTTTTTTTTAAAAAAAAGGCAAAACTTCCAACTACGTAGAGAGAGAAAGAACTTTGAAACTTTTTATCGTTATTATATAGATTCAAAACGGACAAACGATGTAAGAAACCGAAAATAAATTTTTAAATACTATACAGACATACATACATAGATTCATAGATAGGGTGATAAACACATAACCCTTCTTTGCGTTGCACAGTCGAGTAAAAGATAACAGTGATTTTATATAAAAGAAGCACTTATTATTTTGTTTAATCTGAATTTCTTTTTAAAGTAATATTTAGAGTGCCTAAATGTATTCTCCAGAATGTAAAATTACAAAATGTAAAATGAGGAATTTACAGAGTGATAGCGCTGCCAGTCTTCTATTTGACCCCCGTATACGTAGTATCCCCAGTTTGAGAACCGCTGTAAGTAGATACGCTTCGTCTGCATATTTGCAAATATTTATAGACGTAACATTTGATAGGATTTCGTGGAAAATTCGCTTTACTACCCGCACGAGAGCAAAGTATGTATTTTGTAGGGTGACTTCACATCACACTAGAAACCTAAGATTAAACTGAATAGTTATAGGGGTCAATTCTAGGTGCCATCGCTAAAACTAAAATTAAAATCTATCTCTCTCTTTTAAAATAATAAGATAAAAAAAGGACAGGTGACTTATACTCTACGGTTTTAAACTTTTTCTGAATTATTTTCACATTTCCTCTGTCTTTTATCTGCCTTCTAAATACATGGCGGTTATATTTGACAGATTTCATAGAGTATAATCGAAAACCAAAGAGTATATCGTCACCATAATCTCATGTCCTTTTTCAAACTTTTTAAAGAGACAGACAACTTAAATTTAGAGAATCGAGCTCATTGTGTAGGTAGATAAAGCTATCAATTCGGAGAGGACACGATCTTAACTAAAATTGAGGACGTTCCTTTCTGTTCAATTGACAATTTAAGTCAATATTTTGTGATTTTATGCGTATACGAATTTACACCGGGAAGCGACACGATGCAACCTACCTACCCCAGTAGGGATACAGGCGTGACTTTATGTACCTATGAGTAAATTCCGAGCCGCAATTAAGACTGTGATAAAGCTAGTGTTTTGTAAAATCTTTTGTCAAAATTCTCAATTCAGACCTTGATTGTGGAGTAACATAAGAAAAAAGAAACGCTGTTTTACTGAGGGTCGTATTTATAAAGCGATCTCAAGATTAAGAGCAATATTAAGTATCGATTTGACAGATCGTTTTGTACTGAAATGACATTTCTGATACAAACTCAAACTCGCTGTCACTCTTGAGTGCTGATTATAAATACGGGCCTGAATAGTCTTGAGCAAAGAAAGGGTAAGAAATGTAACGGTGTTTTTTTCAGTTTTGTTTTTCGTATTTTGTTGGTTTCCTTTTGAAAATTACGGAAAGAATTCGTTGTGCGCACAAAAATAGGAAAGAACCTTTTTTTGTTGTAACTCAATGTTTTGGTCCTAACAAATTCTTATAAAGGACAATGGTGTCGTTTGTGGCGAACACGTTTCTAAACTAAGTTAAAAGTAACATTGTAAATTCTACATACATACATATAATCACGCCTTTATCCCTAGTAGGGTAGGCAGAGCGTAAACAACCTAAACATAGGTCGTTCCGCCACGTCTGACAAGTTTCGAAGGCTAATAGAGATGATGATTATGTATATTGCTATAGTGACGGGTTCAGACATAACAAAACTGTAAAAATACATTATAATACATATGTAGTCACGTCTGTATCACTAACGGGGTAGACAGGGCGTCAAATAAATATGTGTTGCCCCCTGGGAATCGAACCTTGTACTTACCTCCGGATCGGGAGCCCATAGCTTAGACCACAGAAGCAGTTAACAGATGAGCAGTCTTATTGCTCAGTGGCAATATCTTCCAGCTAACCAATTCCAAATAGAGCAATTGAACCTCCTGTGGAGAATGTAACCTAATTCCTGACTAAACGCTCCATTTCTATAACAAAACTGTATAAATACGGTGTAATGGTTGTTGGTTTGTTTGTCTAATTGCGACCGGCACGCGAACGCAGCGGTCAGAATGTTTTGTGATAGTCCAGAAAATTTAGGGAAATTTATCCTCGACTGGAAGAAATAAAGAAAAACTACAGGCATACACGTTGTACGATATACTGCACCCAATCTTCTTCTTATCGAATTGGGTTTTCTAGCAGACAAACGACCCGATAAACCCTACACTTACAACTACCCTACATTGTAGTTTATTGGCTGTATATTTTCGTTTCTAGAATATTTCTTAAGTTTTTTTTTATTTAAAAAGGACAGTCTAAAAATTCAGTTCGTTTAGTACGACATCCGGTTAGTACGTCGTAAAATCGCCGGTCCCTTGGCCGTCGTTATAAGCGGATTCTACTGTACTTTAATCCAAATTGGTTTAAAGTACTTATAAATTGTAGTTTTTCATTTGCATGTTTTCGGCAAACACGAAAACTTTTCATACGCTACGACTGTGGTAGTAATTTATGTCTAAATTCAATGAGGTTATGTTTAGTACATAAGTACATACATAAAAACATGCCTTTCTCCCTAACGGGGTAGGCAGAGCATCAGCTGTAGAGTAAAATCCGTAGCCTTAATTGCAAAAATGCTGAAAACAATGGCTGAAACTTTCATTACTGTCCTGAAATCGACGCTGGTACATTCTATGTTTTTGCTAGCTCCAGCATAGATGAGCGAAAAATCAATAATAAAGTCGGGCTGAACCAGCGATTGTGGTTCGAGAACTAAAACGTTTACAGTTCTACCAGTTAAAACCAGAGTTGGAGTCCTAAAGCCGGCTTATGAACTTTAACTATTATGTTATTCTAGTTAACCACATGTCTGTTAATGGCGTCGATTTGAGTAACATTTCAAACTTAATTTATATTAGTCGTATCTTGGATAAGAAATAGACAACGGATAAAAAATAAAAGTTTTCTTTTTAGTGACTAAGTAATTGACGTTAGGTAGAGAGTATTGTTAAGGGCTCAATTCTAGATGCCACCGGCTAAAATTAAATTTAAAATCTATCTGTCACTTCTGAATTTGAAATAATAAGATTGATAAAGGAAAGGAGATTTATACTCTAAGGTTTATACTTTACGTTGTCTTTCTGGCGCGCATTTGCACATTTCCACCGTATTTTATCCGCTATAAAATCATAGATTAAAATAATAAACCGTAGATAGTAAAATTTTCTGTCCTTTTTTAATCTTGATATACTGAAAGTGACGGGTTTTATTTTTATCTTCAGAATTCTATAATTGAGCCTACTACATTACTCTTTACTATAAGTAGTTCTCTCGTTATAACCAGTGACAGAGACAGAAATAATGAACTACTTTATCCAAGATTATCATCATCAGCTTTCTGCCGTAGGAAAATATCTTAGGTATTCCACGGGAAAACTCATTAAGAGAATCGATAAATCAAGGCATTCTAATAAAATTAGACAGCTTGTAGCAGCTTGTTTGGAAGAATAACATCCTTCTGTTATCCAGTGTGCCATTCCGGTCTCGTTTCCCCCATTATGTATGGTGTTGGCGTGCGGGCCGTGCGAATGTTGTTTTATCGATCAAGTGCTCTGTTTTGCCCTTGCTGCCTCTTGTATTATCTTTGGGAAGAAAGTATTAGGCACCATACATACATAAAATCACGCCTGTATCTCTAATGGGATAGGCATCATAATTGAAATAAAATGAGTCACTATTTATTTACAAAATAATTATTAATTTAATCGCGGCCAAACATTTCATTTATATTTTTGGTCACTCATGTCAAACATAAATAACACTCGATAACTAATATTAGTAAAGCTTACCGACCAAAATCTGTAGGTATTCCGACCCTGTATCTAAATAAAGGGTGTTAGAGTCGTATGCATCTTGAAGTAAAAGTTAATTTCCGGCCGCCTACTTACATTCGTAGTTATACTTACATTCATAGTTATCCCTAAAGGGTTAGGCAGAGCGTCAACGACCTAAACAAAGGCCATTCCGCCACATCTGTAAATTTAGGGTTATTTAAGATAGATCTGTAAGTATATTGCTGTAGTTATAGGTTGTCAGCCCATTGCCTAAATTACAGTATACTGAAACCCCCCTTAACTGGTTTTTACAGTATGCCCGGGAGGAGATACAGCTGGAAAATTTCATGTTTTTCTATCGCTCCCAGTCCAGCATGGAAAAAATCGCCAGTATCGCCAATCCACCAGTGTTTTTTAAAACATAGCCCTTTATTTAGGCATTCGCGTGAAAAGCAGTCGTATTTCCACAGACTATATTTTGGCGCCATTACATAACAATCCGCTGGTATGGATTATAAAGTACGTCAAAATTTTAAATGAACGTGTATGGGGGCGCTGCATGTAGGATGAAATGTTTTCAAGTCGAATAACGACCCGATGGACTCTGGTGTCAGAGTTTTCAGACCGCCTAGTTGCCCAGCTAATTAGGCCTCTGACATCTTCCTATAACTGTAAGGACCACTATTAAAGACAGCGATTTGGAACGACGGCTCAACGTGCCCCCCGAAGCACGGAATCTTTTATCTTTTCGGAAAATCAGGTGAATTCAGCATGCAGTGCCCTAACCAAACTGGGGAAAATCACACAAAGTGATACATATCAACTTTGTGTTCCCCACCTGGGAATCGAACCCAGTACCTTCGATGGCTCAGACCACTAGACCACGGAGGCAGTTGGCGGCGTTGGTTTCCTTTTTCGTCACTTTCATTTTGAAGCGTGTCGGAGTATACGCCAGCCTCTATTTTTGAGTCTAGATCGATATTTAGCATAACTGGGTTACGGGTTTGATAGTCAATCGCCAGTTTTTCGAGTGTACGTTTTAGTTTCAGCTATAATAAACAATTCACCTTATGAAACAAGAAGACTTCGTGTTTAGAAAGAGCTCGGATGGTGTAGTGGATAGGGCCGCGGCCTACTGTGCAGGAGGTCGTGGTTCGAATCCTACCACGTACCAATGTGTTTTTCGGTTTTGGAATGTCATTATGTACGTTTGTTCGACGATTTTACGGTGAAGAAAAACATCGTGAGGAAACCTGCACACACCTACGAAGAAATTCAAAGGTTGTGCGTAACCTAATCTAGGATTGGGTCTGGTTTCCCTTTTAGGTTGCGGAGGTCAGGTGGCAGTCGCTCTGTGTAAAAACCAGTACCCTCGTTCAATTACCTAGATTAGGTAGCCGACCCCGAGAGATACGGGAAAAAGGCTAGAAAGATGATGAAGACTTCGTGTTTAGAAAAATATTGACATTAGAAACTTTTTCCAAATATAAACAAAAACATGGAAAATTAATCACTGAATTTATTATTCATTTTAGAATTTGCCAAAGGGGGTTTTATCGCTAAAAGCGATAGGTGTCTTCCAGACAACTCTTTAGTGGAAAAATCGGAAATTCTGTACCTATGCATAATCTATAGTGATTTGTATAAAATATGGACTATTTGATTGCATCTATTTTGTTCAGATATTATCCAAAACAAAATCTCAAATAAATAAGCGTTTAATATTAATGAACTGATTAGTTGCATTTGATGAAACAATTTAAGTACTAAACGCATAATTTTCCGCTTAATGTATTTTAAACGTCACACATGTATTTAGTTAGAAATATATTGATATGGAGTAGATAATTTTCCGGAAATTGTATTTTGTTAAAAATGGGCCAAGTCACTTTTTTGATGTAATCGCTAAAAGTAATGAAAAGGATTATCAGTAAAGTAAACTACTACAGCGGCCGAAGACTGGCTGCGAAACCTGAACATACGACATGATGATGATGACACTACTCTCTTGGCTGAGTACCTAGCTCTAAGGGAGGAAAGATTTCTTAAAATCGCTGTCCA
This sequence comes from Scrobipalpa atriplicella, assembly GCA_029255725.1. Taxonomy (NCBI): domain Eukaryota; kingdom Metazoa; phylum Arthropoda; class Insecta; order Lepidoptera; family Gelechiidae; genus Scrobipalpa; species Scrobipalpa atriplicella. The sequence goes on from JARACY010001844.1 coordinate 12,061, forward strand.
GTGATAAGTATTTTTTAAACAAATTCCGAGGATGTATATAATGATGATTGACTATGAAAATTACGAAAATTCTTGTTTATAAATTAAATTGGAATTATGGTATCCCACGGTGTATGTCCGTTAATTTAGAAATAAATAATGTGGTCCATCGATTTATGCTAGTTTGACTGATAACGCAAAACTTTCGGTTTCTTTATAAGATAATTTTAAACAAAACTTATTTTGCTCTCACTCGACAAACCTTTACTTATGTAGATCTTTTAACTACTCAATATTAGGGTCTAGTTTTGCTTGATAATAATATTACAAGTTTTATCTAAAGCGAAACTATAAATTTGTAATTTGGCCGTTTTAAATTCTTATGCTTGATTTCCATTTTAACGAATGTTCGAACTGTGATAATGATAAGGTATAGGAGATGAAAAATATATACAAATGTGTATTTTTAGTTTTTTTTTATTAAAAGGTATTTAATGCGAAACCATGAGAATCCGAAGGCTAAAACATAAACGGTATCGTATGGTTTTTATCAATTTTTATGGCTTTAGACAAAAAATGCGGTTTATTAAAATTCTTTGTTGTTGACATCAGTGTGTATTTAATTTGTTTAACATTTTTATGTAGGTATCTACTTTTGGGCGATCCTGACTACCCACACAGCTTTATAGTCAGTGTGGCCTGCTACGCAAAATGTCACAACGCAAAATGTGTTCTGATTGATTGTGACTAAGCACCAACAACAGACCAAGAGCGCTTCTTGATGTAATCAATGTGTTCAATTTCTTGATGGAAAAGATGTTGAAATGTATCAAAATAAGAACTAATGGAATGGAATTGTGTGAAAGAACTGGTAAATACGAGTAAATGTGCACAACTGTGAGTGGCACAGGTGGCACAGTGTATTTATATTACACACAGGTGGTTTTGACAGACAGCGAGAGTTCACTCGCTGTTTAGAGCTCCTTAGGAATATGTCTTTGTCTGTTGGTCTTTATTTTCATGAAAAATACAGTATGTAAGGGCTCTTTTTCAAAATTGTAAGTATGCACAACTGTCGAGCTATCACGGTTCATGAGATACAGCCTGGTGACAGATGGACGGACGGACATATTGATCCTAAAACAATTTTTATGAGGTAGTTTTGAATACCTTCTTCATTTAACTATATACATATACTTTATTTACATTTTCCCATTTTTTTTTTATTCAATAGGCAAATTTTCCAAAATATTTGAGTACATAAATATTGGCATAATGAAACTAAGTTCTTTTTTACGTAAAGTTTTGAACAAGCTTTTATAGGCTATAATAATAATTTAACGATGTTGTAAAATATTTAAGGATTAATATGAATTTCGATACACACTATCTATACTGAAATATATATTTTAAATATTTCAAAATAGAGTGAAAATATTAGGCAATTTCTTAATTTCCAATTTTTAGAGCATCTAGTATAACAGAGGAATATGTTTTAAAAAAGGAACCATAATCTTCTATTCTATAGAATAGATCAGCGTTCCACAAACTTATAGGGGTTGCTCAGTCAACGACACTGAACAACTTTCACTAGAAAATTCTTTCAGGAAGTAAAATTCTATTTGGGGCTTTTCCATACAAAAATGTCTACTTCGATCACACAATTTGTTAAGAACAGAAAATATATTTACTTCCTGAAAGAATTTCCTGGTGAAAGTTATTCAGTGTGGTTGACTGAGCAACCCCTATCAGTTTGTAGGACGCTGTCCCTTACACCCCGGTATAGAATAAAAGTATCTTATATTGAAATAGCTAAGTTTTTGAATATCGAAGTGTATTTTTTTAATTTACAATTCTGTGGAGGCTGTAGTATAAAGGCAGAAGTCAAGTTTGAACATGACGCCAGGGACGAATATTAAGTAGGTGAGACATAAAATATTAACCCTTTATACCACAGGGCCGTATTTAGGTAAGTCCATAAAGGAAAATTTTTGTATACGCGACACTAAAAATTTTCAGGCAAAGCTACTTACTTAACTAGCGAGGCTTGGCATGTTTTTAACAGAACTGCACACCTTTCTCGTATTGAAGAATTCATGACCCATTTTGTATTTTTTATATTTTATTCGAAGTAACAAGGAAATTATAATTAACCCTTCGTAGAAATGAATTCTTCATTCCTTGCTAAGTGAGATGCAACACTCCGTGATTCCTGGAAATAGGATATTAAAAGAGTGTACTTGAATATTGACTCTTGTTTACATTGTCCGATTTGTAGTTTTTATGCAATTTGCATTTTTTGTGCGTATTTCGCTCATTTTTGACGTGGCCTTGGACGTAACCGCCACGGCACACCGTAGCACGCGCTAATTTGAACGATTTTCTAGGGCATTAAGGCAATGTTTGGAAATCTTGAAATCTAGTTGCTAATTTTAGGTTTGATATCACCTTAATTACAGGTTATGATGCTGTTGCCTGCCGTAGACAGCTAGGAGTTAGACACCATACAAATACACTACATTTCTTCTGTAGGCTAGTATATTCCATGTCGTGTTAGAAAGTATCACACTTCTTGTCTTTTTTATATAAACTTTCACTCTTGCCTTAAAAAAGTCCCAGGTTATAATGTCCTGGAAACAGATCTCGCATTATCACTGGATCCGCCCCAGGCTCGAACTCAGTACCTGATGGCGATAAGACAACCATCCTGAGACTGAACTCCGGAATTTATGATCCGCAAAGACGATGCTTTTATCAAGTAATAGATCTCGCCTTTTACAACCCGGCGTTCGTCAGATACCCAAGACTTTGTCCTTTACAGTGTAGGCAGAGTAATAGCTTAACAAAAGACGTTTTCGCCACGTCTGACAAATATTGAGAGCAGTTTCAGATAGAAAGGTATTTTGGCTAGATATATCTGGGCTAGACTACAGCCAATGTAAGTTCGTCCATGTCTATAGCATAATAATAGCAAATAACAAGAAACCAGTGCTTCCATGCTGGACAGGGAGCGATAGAAAAACATAGAATGTGCCAGCTGCAATTCCTCCCGGGCATGCTGTAAAAACCAGCTAAGGGATTCGAGGGTATCAATATATTGTAATTTAGGCGATGGGCTGACAATCTGTCACTACAGCAATATACAGATCTATCTTAAACAACCCTCAAAACTTGTCAGACGTGGCGTAACGACCTTTATTTAGGTTGTTTACGTTCTGCCTACCCAATTAGGGATAAAGGCGTGATTATATGTATGTATGTAAATAACCAGTAAAATTTTCTTTGTTAACCAGAAAACGTAAACCTTTCACAACCTTCTTCATAACGAGTGAGTCTTCAAGTAGAACAACGAGCCGATGAACCCTGGTTAGAGTTTTTAAATCGCCTTGTAGCACAGCTATTAGGTCTCTGACATGGTTTATGTGGCGATCTGTATCAAAGACAGCCCTCCGAAGCACAAAATCCTTTTTTAGGCAAGTGATTCTGTCTGTTCTCTCCCTCTCACACTCAAAAATGCTGAACAGAGTTGGGACACAATAACAATAATGATGCAGGGATTCGAACAAAATGTTAAAAACTTTTAGGCCCGTATTTATAATCAGCTCTCAAGAGTGACAGCGAGTTTGAGTTCGTATTAAAAATGACATTCCAGTGCAAAATTACCTGTCAAATCTGCACTCAATATTGCTCTCAATCTTGAGATCGCTTTAAAAATACGAGCCTTAAAAATCCCTGGTCATATGAAACGTATTCATGACCTGAATAATAGTTCTATAACAGGAAAAGTTTATATTGTTCCGCCTTGTTTCGGGAAAAACCTAATTTCAATGTTATGAAATTGAGATGAAAACTGCTAGACAGGACAGGGCAGTCATATTTTATCATTCATACGCGCATTCAATATACAGATCTACCTGGAATAACCCTCAAAACTTGTCACACGTGGCGGAACGACCTTTGATTTGGTCGTTTACGCTCTGCCTACCCCATTACGGATAAAGGCGTGAATACATGTTTGTATGTACACGCATAGCGGCACATCATTAGAACAAGAGTTTAAAATATTACTATTGATTGTTAATAGATTGGTCGTAGCGAAGTGACCCTCAAATACAACAACTCACAACAATAAGGCTCGTATTTAGAATGCGATCTCAAGATTGAGAGCAATATTAAGTGTGGATTTGACAGGTAATTTTGTACTGGAATGACATTTCTGGTACGAACTTAAACTCGCTGTCACTCTTGAGAGCTGATTATAAATACCGGCCTAAGATTTTCTTAAGAAAATATTAGTCATTATTTTATGATACACGTGTATGATGTCTCTAATTTTGTTTTTATTCATATAAATACGATTTACATGTGAAAATATAACAGCTAACGTTTTATAAGTAGATTACTAAACACAAACATACTTATCTCTATCAAAGTATAAATCAAGAGCAAACATAACAGTAGCTAAAGTCGAATTAGCAAGCGTAGATAGAATGAAGAAATCACAAACCCTGAAATATGTTCTACTTACAAGCAAAAAACAAGTAACAGTTACTTTCCCAAAATCTCCTTTTCTCAAAATCCCGTTTTCATAAAATGACTAGCTCGACCAGAAGGATATTTTGCGAAGGACATTAAGGCCCGTATTTATGAAGCGATCTCAAGATTGAGAGCAATATTAAGTGTGGATTTGACAGGTAATTTTGTACTGGAATGACATTTCTGATACGAACTTAAACTCGCTGTCACTCTTGAGAGCTGATTATAAATACGGGCCTAAGATTTTCTAAAGAAAATATTAGTCATTATTTTATGATACATGTGTATGATGTCTCTAATTTTGTTTTTATTCATATAAATACGATTTACATGTGAAAATATAACAGCTAACGTTTTATAAGTAGATTACTAAACACAAACATACTTAACTCTATCAAAGTATAAATCAAGAGCAAACATAACAGAAGCTAAAGTCAAATAAGCAAGTGTAGATAGAATGAAGAAATCACAAACCCTGAAATATGTTCTACTTACCTACAAGCAAAAAACAAATCTCCTTTTCTCAAAATCCCGTTTTCATAAAATGACTAGCTCGACCAGAAGGATATTTTACGAAAAGGACACTTTGACGAAGGACTTTCGCATAAAGACATTTTACGAAAATGACATTATGAGCTGAGACGGAAATCGATCCTTCGATCGATTTTAGTAAACAAAAACAAACCAATATCAAATTTGTTTTACAACGAAACTTAAACTCGACTAAATTCTTATCTTAAAACACAAATTGTGGTAATATATACAGAATTGTACAACACAGCCATTATTCAAATCACTTTGGAGGTTCTATCTTATCTTTTGATCGGCCTGTGTTACATATTAATAATATAATAGTAGTGCCTTCGATGTCTCCTTTGACCCTTCCGTCTCGTTCTAATGTGGAACTATTGTTTCTCGAATTTAATTGGAAACGGAATTTAAATCTTCTTTTATCGTTTGGGTTTCAAGTCGATCGTCCCGATCATCCCTGACGTCTTTGAACCGCCTAAGTAATAGCACTAACTAAACATTCACAAGGTAATTATTTATTCTTCAAAAATTCAAAAAATTTAAAATTTATTAATTTTTAATCGTTACAAGTCAAATCGACTGAATTTAGACAACTGAAAATACGGCCTGACTGTAAAAGCAGGAAGTATAGGAAAACCTAAAACATTTTGTTTATTTATTAAGTTTAGATTTCAAAATCAATATCAAGATCAACAAACGAACTATTGTTGATCCAAGTAATGTATGTATGAAAAGACCAATGCACAATCTGACTGGCTGACTTTCTGATTGACTGACGCACGTTTACAATAGAAGTCGAACGGTAATCGAACCCCAATACGTTGAAGTCGATTCTGGTAAACACATTTCTTAACTTTAAGTTAGCTCTGTCACTTTCTCACACTCAAAATTTTTGACATTTAGAAGAGAGAAGCAATAAAATTCTACCTAATTCTAGCACTGTTACAAAGCTTTCCATAAATTACGCTAAATACGAGGCCATTTTTTTAAAAATTCCTTGTTTTTAAGCTTTGAAATCTTACGTTATTTTTATCCACCATATTTACTGCTTCATATTTCTAAGTCGAGAATGTGAATAGGCGATTTTTTATTAGTTAAGAATTGTGTTTGCTAGAATCGACACCATTTTTAAACAGATCCGAAAGCTTACCGATGTGTACATTAGACATAATTGGCATTGATTCGGTATTTTGAGCTTGTTTTCGAAAGTTCTGCATACATAACGAGTAGCTTGTAGTTGCTTTCCATTTGAACATACATAAAAACATACATAAAATCACGCCTTTATCCCTAATGGGGGAGGCAGAGCAAAAACGACCTAAACATAGGTCGTTCCGCCACGTCTGACAAATGTTGAGGGTTATTCCAGATGGAATCTGTATATTGCTATAGTGACAGGTTGTCAGCCCATCGCCTAAATTACAAATCCGCACTCAATATTGCTCTCAATCTTGAGATCGCTTTATAAATACGAGCCTTAGATGCCTAATTTAGTTTAGAGTTTAGATCGAGATCATCAACAGTAGTAGCCCTGCAAAAGGTAACGGAGTGAATTACGTAATTACACAGAAATAGGTCAAATAGTTTTATTATGTTTTTGATTAAATTAGCTACATGAAATTTTAATTTTGTTGTTGCTTCCGTTTGTCTTGTTCAGCTATTATTACAGACAAAGGTACATAAATGCATGCTTTTATGTAGTTATGGTATATACAACGTGTAACAGAAAGGGTATATGCATCGAGAAATGTGTGAATCTACCCATGAAACTGAACAACTTTCTCTAAGGAACATTGGTCGAAATACGAAAAATAAATTTTGACCTTCCATACAAAATACATCAGCTGATAGCGCATTTAGTATGGGAAGGATTTTTTTTTTTGTATTTCGACTTATATGTTTCTTAGGGAAAGTTGTTCAGTTTCATGGGTAGATTCACACATTTCACGATGCATATACCCTTTATGTTACACATTGTAGAGAGCCAATTGTCAAGTAAAAAGTGTTTTTGACATGTTTGATCACGTCCAAATGATGTATGTATTTTTTTAAAGAGTCTTGGCGTGGAAACAAGTCCTTCAGCCGAAATCACTTCACAGTTAGTTTTTCACGTTTTTCATGTTTTAAGTTGCTTGACAGTTGATAAACACAAACTGAAGTGATGGATTGTCAGCCTATCGCCCAGCTGAAAGTCGCCTTTTTAAATTTCAGTCTTTTTAGTCAGCTATATGAGCTGATGATGATCATATAATCAGATAACCAGTATATCTAAATTAGAACACAACCTACAAACCGGCCACAAGTTTGTATAAGTTAATAATAAATCTTGTTTTAAGATATTTTCAAAGGAACTGCTCGCGTTTCTAAAAGATACACACACACACACACACACACACACACACACACACACACACACACACACACACACACACACACACACACACACACACACTTATAGCCCCCACTAGGATTCCCTGTATCGGGGTGCCATGGACATACACAGAAACAACCACAAAGAACACCCAGACCCAGAAACAGACATTTGAATTCATCATTCAATTTTCTGCCCCGGTCGGGAATCGAACCCGGGACCCTCTGCGTAGCAGGCAGATGCACTGCCAACTAGGCTGTGGGGGCCGTCAGATAATTAATTGTATCCCCTAATCAGGAACTAAGTACAAGCTCAGTCTAATTACTCATCTTGACATCTTCTTAAATGTCTAGCGTGCTTAATTACTAAGCAAGTAGCTATTTCCCGCTGCAACGTTTACAGGAGTTAAGATTTTTTTTATACATACATAAAATCACGCCTTTGTCCCTAATGGGGTAGGCAGAGCAAAAACAACCTTAACATAGGTCGTTCCGCCACGTCTGGCAAGTTTTGAGGGTTATCATATCACAGATGATTATTTATATTGGTATAGTGACGAGTTGGCAGCCGATCGCCTAAATTACAATACACTGAAACCCTCGAATCCCCTAGCTGGTTTTTACAGCATGCTTGGGAGGAGATGCAGCTGGCACATTCTATGTTTTTCTATCACTGTCAGTCCAGCATGGAAAGGTTATAAAAATAAAAACTGAACAACTTTTCCGAGATCTCGAAATAGGACAAAAAAAATTGTTTTCGAGTCGCCGACCTAGCCAATTGGGTATTTGACTGGGTAGCTTAAAAAATTCAAAACGTTTATACTTAAAACTGATGGTTAAAAATATTGTGACTTTCATACATCATTTAAAAAAAAATGCGCATTTCGATTTTAACAATCGAGTTAACAGTAATAAGTTAATTGATTTGAGTAGTCAATATTTACTAAAATGTGACGTCATAACTCACTATCTAAACTTATAAAATCGTTTGTCCTTACTGACTGACTGACTGACTGATTCATCAACGCAGAGCCTAAACTACTAAAGCTAGAATCGTGAAATATGGAGAGCAGGTTCCTTTTATAACGAAACCTACCACTAAGAAAGGATTTTTGGATTTTCCCCCCTTAAAGGGGTAAAAAGGGGGTGTGAAGTTTGTATGAAAGTCCGTCAATTTTGAAGGTAGGATCTTCTAATTTTGTATTTAGGGTAATGATTTAAAAGTAATGAATACGTCTTTCAGCATTTTTGTATTTTTCACCCCTAAGAGGGTTAAATAGGGGATGAAAGTTTGTATGGAAATTCCGTCAATTTTGATGGCAGGATCTTCCAATTTTGTTTTTGGGCTAAAGATTAAAAAATAATAAACACGTGTTTCAGCGTTTTTGTATTTTCCACCCCTAAGGGGTTTAAATAGGGGATGGAAGTTTGTATTTAAATTCCGTCAATTTTAAAGTTAGGAACAGCGCGGGAACTCAATCCCACGGGAAAACTCTTAGCTGCGGGTGAAACCGCGGGGCGGAAAGCTAGTTTTCATACAAAAAGCGTTTTTGACATTTTCATAAAAAGTTGCTGATTTGACTAGTTGGAAAGTAGCCAATTGAACCCTGGGTTGCAGAGATTTTAAATCTGACATGGTTTGTGTAATTACGAATATCAGCGACTCTGACCGACGGCTTAACTTGCCCTCCGAAGTACGGAATCCTTTTTCTTTTCGGAAAATTATATATTCACACTGCAATGTCCTAACCAAGCTGGAGAAAAGATGATTCCATCCACAGATAAACCAAATAAAGGTAATGGTAGGACTGATGGTCAAACAGAATATCTAGCCTAAGCTCGCGCCATCGTATAATCTCTTTCACTACCTAGACTTAAATCAAGAGCTAACCCATTTAAAAAATACGAAGAACCCGGCAAACTGCAAAGTTCATAGAGTCAAGAACAAAAAAAAAAAAACCGGCCAAGTGCGACTCGGACTCGCGCACGAAGGGTTCTGTACCATCATTTATAAAAATGGCAAATAAAATATCATACCTGTTGTCCGACTCGCACTTGACCAGTTTTTAGTATTTGTTGTTATAGCGGCAACAGAAATACACCATCTGTGAAAATTTCAACTCTCTAGCTATCACGGTTCATGAGATACAGCCTGGAGACAGACAGACGGACGGACGGACAGCGAAGTCTCAGTAATAGGGTCCCGTTTTGACCCTTTGGGTACGAACCCTAAAAAACTAACTGCTAGCAGAAATGGCACAAAAAAACACCGCAAAATCCCAAAAGACTACCGTTTCGAGGAACCGGACGATTACAATTATAACAGTAGGTACTTATTTTTTATGGAAATTAGCTTCAGTCCACTCCAGCGTGCCTATAGAGCTGATGGGGCAAAGAGTAGGTTTTCAGAAGGGTATAATGAAAGGGACGATGCTTTATGCCTACAGTGTTGTTTTATCGCGACTGCCGCTAGGCTATACTTGTGGTTGTGCGAACAGACACGCGCGTTTGAGTGTGTGAATACAGGTCTACTCATACAATGGTATCGATTCGTTCGTATGCGCACAATATCGCTACATTTTGACTAAAATGGTCACCTGTCATTGTCTATCCTGAGAGATCAGAAAGGGACGGCAACAATTTTGGTTAAGATTTAGTTAAGTCATGCCATCCACGAATCGATAGTATTGCCGAACTTATGCACACCAAGTATAATGCATGTCACACAATTATTGCAGTCGTGAGATAAATTACATGTTTCTCTTTTGAAGCGAATAATGAATCAGGTGTACGACACCAAAGTAATACAAGTAAATATCAATCGGAAATGCCCCTGAAAAATTTCCTTTTTAATCCGTTTGACATCCGCCTACCCCATAAGTGTAAAAGGCGTGAATTGGAAAACCATCTGACCCTTCTGTATGTATGTTTGCTCTATGCACGCTCGGTTACACAGTTAAAAACCTTGGAGTTAATCCGCGGAAGGGTCGTGCAATTCAATTTCATATTTCGGAACTCAGATAGGGTTGTTCTATTCCGGCTTAAACTGGCGCAGGGTTGCCAGCTGTGTATTTTTAATTTGCTAAAATTGAGATACCTATAATATTGTGTAAAGTCCAGTGTAGATTTTCGTTAGTCTGTAATATTGGTAACGATGAAGTAACCTTTTTTGTTTTGTAACGTATTTAGGACTGGCACATATAAAATCATGCCTCCATGTCTTACAGAGTAGGCAGTGCGTCGACTATATAATGGAAGAAAGTAGTTTAGATTTTGACAATAAGAAGTTTAATCAAGTGTTGTATTAATGGGTTGATGTCGTATCGTTTTAATTCTGTGACTTAGCAAAGAAAGTAAGAAATCTTTATTTTTGTCGCCTTAAAATTTTAATGTTTTGTATATTGTTTGATTGATCAATAATGTTAGTCTTGCAATTGTTTTAACTCGAACAAACACTGCTGTAGATACACTCATTTCTTTGAATATTCCTAAACGAGAAAAAATCTCAATGCTCTTGCCCGGGCCTCGTTCTCATTACCTCTTGTTGTAGAGAAAATGGAATTTCAGAGAGCTTTGAAGCGGAACAAAGCAAAATAATGATTTGCATATATACCTACCTACACTGTGGAATTTCATATTAATGCGGAGGGAGTGATTCTAGCATTGAAACTGAACAATGTTCCTAAAGAAACATAGTTAGGTATGAATATTAAAACATGAGGAAGCCTCTCTACAACGTTGTATGTTTATCTGCCAAGTAAGTCCAAAACTGCGTAACGATTTTCACTATCTTGTAGATTATGTTTTCGTACTTAAAAGGTAAATGTAATAAATTAATAACAAATTCGGTAAGCAGATACAACCTCTTCATCCGTGCTAACCTAGGCCTGTTGCTAGAATAAAAATACATTCAAAATCCAATTGATCAAATTCGCTGCTAGGTCCCAACGCCATTTTTCTTTGATAGATTCATTTTGTTGTCAGTCGCATCTACTTTAAAAAGAATAAAATATAGATTTATCCATTTTACTTAACTTATTACTTACTGTTCATAAACTTAATTACCTTTTTAATTTTTTTCCATAAAAAACAATAAGTTTTGGCAACCCTATGCAAAAATGATGGATCCACTGCGCGTTTTTCACCAGATTTACGCCTAAGTACACAACTAGTGGTCAGGACAGGATTAAAATATTCCCAGTAAATTGCATGAACAAATATTTCTCCCACAATAAACATAAAATAAATAAAAATGGAGGCGGAATTTTGTGAAAAGCTTGCTTTTTGGGTTTATATTTGGTAGTTAATTAAAAAAACTTGTTCTACGAATCACGTAATTTTTTGGCCTCAGATTACAATAAAAATGTTTAATAAAATAAACAAGTTATAAATTAATTATTAAAGAATTTTGTCTGCAATTTAATAATGTTTGTAAAATAAAACATTGTTTAATAAATAATACTTTTATTAATATGAATACTTAAAGCACAAACCTAAAATAAAAGACTTCATACAAAAATGCTTATCTCAAATACAAATTGTGTATGGAAAACTTTTAGCATTTTTTTTTAAACGATTGAATTATAAACAATCACTCCAAGTTTTACCTATGTAGGTATTGTTCCTTTGTTTACCAATAAAACAAAATTTCGTACACATCTCCTAACAAATGAATGTACACAATACCTACTAATAATGAAAATACTTCAAATCTCTTGACCTTCAACTGAAGGACCTCGCAAAAACTTATTTGTTTAGCGGGAAGTCTCGCGGTTTGTATGAAAATTGTATTGGTGGGTGGGACTTTGCGAACTGTTAATAGGTTTTAAGCTGTTTATAACAGTGAAGCGATTATTGTGGTACGGGGTTAGGGATGTGACTTGTATTTATAAAAATGTTTTTAAATAGGAACAGCGAGATTTTTCATTTTAATTTTTAATTTTTGGCACAGTTTTGTTAATTTTGAAAATAAAATAAAAAGTTCTTGCGGCCAATTTAAACTTATATGATCATAATAAAATCTCGAGAAGTGAGTGATACTCGAAGAATGAAAAAAAATACTGTAGGTACTATTATATTTGACGAAAATTTTGTATAAAAATTGCATTTGTGGCCTAGAAACCAACTTTATGGCCATAAGGCCACAATTAGAATTGAAATGTGAACAAGTCAAGTCGATTATTAAGATTGACTCATAAAATATTTTCACAACACTATTGTTTGTAATTGGGTACTTGACTGGGTAGCTTAAAAAATTCAAAACGTTTATACTTAAAACTGATGGCTAAAAATATTGTGGATTTCATTCATCATTTAAAAAAAATGCACATTTCGATTTTAACAATCGAATTAAAAGTATATAAGTTATTGATTTGATTAGTCAATATTTACTAAAATGTGACGTCATAATTTACTATTTTCATACAAAAAAGCGTTTTTGACATTTCATAAAAAGTTGCTGATTTGACTAGTTGGAAAGTAGCCAAAAGCATTGTTCAAACACACGACTAATGTTTTAGAATAATTATAATTATAATTTTTGTCCTCTGTTTATACTCGTAGCAAAAAAAAATGGTTTTTTAAAGATTCCCCGAGGTTTTTGTATTTGAGTCACGTTGTCAGATTTAGGCAAGCGTAAACGTGACATGTTAAAATGTGGTCACGTTTGTTTAAATGCCTTTTTAACAGATATTTAGGATTTAGTATAAATGGGTCATCATCATCATCATCAGCCTGTATCAGTCCACTGCTGGACATAGGCCTCTCCCATGGCACGCCTGTTGTTCTACCATATGAAGTTTTGCCATTTGCTCTCCGATAAGGCCATCCCAAGACAACGTCCTAAGCCGAGGTTCGAGTCGTGTTCGCGAAGTTGTCATTTTTTCAAATGGTGTATACGGGGTGTAAGGGACAGCGTCCCGCAAACTTATAGGGGTTGCTCAGTCAACGATACTGAACAACTACCACCAGGAATTTTTTTCAGGAAATGAAAATAAAAATTTGCTTTTTCATACAAAATGACCACATTGATCAGACAATTTGTATGGAAAAGCAAATATTCTTTTTCATTTCCTGAAAAAAAATCCTGGTGATATGTGTTCAGTATCGTTGACTGAGCAACCCCTATCAGTTTGCGGGACGCTGTCCCTTACACCCGGTATAGATTGTCCGTTACATTTAGCCCGGTTTTGAGCAACTGTCTAGTCTGTCAAATTGGCGTGTTACATTATGAATAACACGATCAATAATAAAATTTATATAATAAAATCGAACCACATTTCCAGCCATCTCTTACAAATCATGACAATTGACTCTAAAAGCTCTCACTCTATTGAAAAGCTCCGTACATCACCATACCCATTCACTCGTATTGGGAAAGCGCCTACTTACAGTATACGACAAAGATTTAAATGAAAGTGGTTAAAAAAGGAACTAACGCCACCAACATTCCGGCAATGTCATTTTTAGAAAATTCCTACTAAGTATTAGATTTCTAGCTCATCATAAAATTATTGTCTGTCAAAAATAACAAAATCGTGTGAAGGAATTATTTCGATACGATATTTTTTATGTAACATAGTTTAAAGTATTTGAAAATAAGAATATAACGACGTTATAAGTCAATAGTAAAAGTTTTACTTACCGAGATATACTAAGGCCCGTATTTATAATCAGCTCTCAAGAGAGACAGCAAGTTTGAGTTCGTATCGGAAATGTCACTTCAGTACAAAACGACCTGTCAAATCCATACTTAATATTGCTCTCACACTTGAGATCGCTTTATAAATACGAGCCCTAGAATTTTTAATTGAGCACGGGTACCTGGTGCATGGACATTGGACATGTCCGATCCACGCGTTTGCATTGCACCGGACGAACGCCAAATGACGTCAGACGCCAAAGTTGTTTCATAGAAATCGTAGACTTACTTCGGTAGCGGGCCGCGATATTTAGGCTCGTATTTACCTATATAAAGCGATCTCAAGTTTGAGAGCAATATTAAGTTTGGATTTGACAGGTCGTTTTGTACTGAAATGACATTTCTGATACAAACTCAAATTCGCTGTCAGTCTTGAGAGCTGTTTATAAATACGACCCTTAGACGAAGTTCAAATCGCTGTAAAATCATATTTGAATGAAACAAAAACTAGTGTATTTGTATACCCACATGATCTACTGTGACAGCCCTGATTGGGATTAATTATAATAATGAATTTGACATTGTTAGGTATTTATTGAAGAAGAATTTTAATTTTCAAATTATTATTGGTATTAGATAAGTATGAAATTTTAATTGTAATTGTCAATATTGTACTTTTTTTTCTTAATTAGTTTAAGATATTCGAACACAGTGTAACTGTTTATGAATAAAATGAATTGAATTGAATTGATGACATCTCGCTGGATCTTCAGTCGACCCGCGACCACGACAATTGAAACATTGTTGAAACGTCGGGAACCAGGTAAATTCCTATGATTTACCACCAAAATCTATCGCGAATAGACCCGATAAAAAGTAAAATGAGTACTGTGACAGACTTTCAAGCTAATTTGCGTAACTTTTCACAAACCTCATTCTTCATACAATGCAGCGCCCTCGCCCACGTTCATTGAAACCCGTGTCGAGCCGTATGCCATTGAAAATTTTCCTCTCGGGACATGTCACATGTTTCCTTTCCTTTAGTCACTGGCCTACTTCTGGAGGCTTTTTTAAGGTCATGTCTGCGTATTATTTAAGGATCCCTTTTTGTTTTGTATGTTATGTATGATAATTGGGTACTTGACTGGGTAGCTTAAAAAAATCAAAACGTTTATACTTAAAACTAATGGCTAAAAATATTGTAGATTTCATTTATCATAAAAAAAAAATGCACATTTAGATTTTAATAATCGAATTAAAAGTATATAAGTTATTGATTTGATTAGTCAATATTTACTAAAATGTGACGTCATAATTTACTATTTTCATACAAAAAAGCGTTTTTGACATTTCATAAAAAGTTGCTGATTTGACTAGTTGGAAAGTAGCCAATTATGATAGCCTTATAATTTTTGTTTCAGGTAAATATAAATCCATCTTTTTCTAGACAGCTGATGCACACATTTTGACTAAAATGTGAGTACCTTTTTATTTTAGGTGTAGTAACGGCAAATTGATAGGGGTTGCTCAGTCAACGAAACTGAATAACTTACATCAGTTTTTCTCATAAAAATTGTAACATCTGATCGAGATGATAATTTTGTATGGGATGGTTATTTTTTTTTCTTTTCTTGAGTATGTGTGCATTGGACACTGATATCAGAGTTTTTAAACCGCCTACTAGACCTCCGACATAGTTTGGCTACTGCCACACTTAATCAAAACTTACATACCAATTTCCATATACTTATGAGAGGACAAATCAAAGAAATCTGTACAAATTATACAACGTGTAACAGAAAGGGTATATGCATCGAGAAATGTGTGAATCTATCCATGAAACTGAACAACTTTCCCTAAGGAACATAGGTCAAAAAACGAAAAAAAAATTGTGACCTTTCATACAAAATGCATCAGCTGATAGCTGGGCAGTCAATTTTTTTTTCTTATTTCGACCTATGTTCCTTAGGGAAAGTTGTTCAGTTTCATGGGTAGATTCACACATTTCTCGATGCATATACCCTTTCTGTTACACGTTGTATAACAGGTCGCGACATGTGTTGCGAACAACTTGTACCGCAGAACTAACTGTTTACAAGTTGGCGACACGTGTTATATAGGGTGTTATTTATACCACTGTGATGATGATAGAGGATGTTTCGTATTCTGTCGAAGGCCCTTTGGGTTGATAAGGAGAAATGACGATCTTTATGAATGATAAGGAATAATGATACTTTTATTTTACAAAATAGTGCAATTTCAGAACAGCATTTTTTAAAGAATTTTAAAGAATTATTCTAATAATAAACCGCATACTCAAGCATTCTATATTTGTGCCATAAAAACACAAAAATGCAAGCGCAAAAGAGCACTTAATATGAAAATATCTTACGCTAGTTTCAGCGTTACGAAAACTTTGGCATAAAAATTCTTAACAATATATAAGTAGAACGAGTAACAAGCCGGAAAAAAATATTCGTCATTCTTTTTAATATTCTTTAGAATGTCGGGTTCTTAGGCTCGTATTTATAAAGCGATCTCAAGATTGAGAGCAATATTAAGTGCGAATTTGACAGGTAATTTTGTACTGGAATGACATTTCTGATGAGTCTGTACCTTTCTCTTGAAGGAGAAGGGTATCTTAGACTCCACGTGTCTCAATATTAGACTCTCCCTTATATAATTTATCAATAATTTACGTGACATTGGCAGAATTGTGACTACACAAAAGCCATTAATTAAGAATTGAATTGAA
Organism: Scrobipalpa atriplicella; assembly: GCA_029255725.1. Lineage (NCBI taxonomy): Eukaryota > Metazoa > Arthropoda > Insecta > Lepidoptera > Gelechiidae > Scrobipalpa > Scrobipalpa atriplicella. Next base: position 28,872 of record JARACY010001844.1, read on the forward strand.
TTGACATTTCTTATACGAACTCAAACTCGCTGTCACTCTTGAGAGCTGATTATAAATACGGGCCTTAGAATGGAGCTGCATATTTGCCTAGACATACTATGAAAGCCAGGCACAGCCAGGAAACCGTCTTGACAAAAAATAATAATGGAATAGTTTAGTAGATAGGTACCTACTTGCAACATCTTCCTAAGAAACTTATAGATATTTTTACAAAGATTTAACAAGTCCCGCTGCCATACTAATCGCACTCGAAAATTCGGCTAAGTCGATGGTCCATTCAAAATCAATCAAAACTTTTCTAAGTTCCGGAAAAAAGTCAACATTTTGGGAAGTCAAAATTTTAGGAAGTCAACATTTTGGGAAACTATGAATTCTTCATTTTAGGAAACTCAACTTTTTAGGAAGTCGACAAAATGGTCCTAAAGGGTTTCTTTAGTGCATGTACCGAACATACGGATATATCGGATATTAAGTTTTCCTCCACAATTCACGTTAGTAACACCCTGTATAAACATATTAGCGAGCATTGTCTAAACTTATGAGTAGGGGAAACTAATCCAAGTTGGTGTCCAACTTGCGAGTGACTTGTTCCAGTTGTACTAGCTTATTGTCTCTTGGCTTTGCTTGTTTAAGCCATACCACAGATGAATGATGATGATACAATTTTAATTATCTGGTGTGGTTCTGGGTCAGAATAACATCACCCCATGTGTTTTTACAGGTTGTAACAGACGACAAAGGGCCGAAGCTACTATCTGCGACACTTTAGTCGATAGTGCGTTCTAGCCCTAAAGACATATTAGTGCTATATTAGGCGTTTGAAAAACTCAGGCACCAAGGTTCATCGGGTCGTTCTAATCGAAAAAAAAAACCACTCGATAAGAAGAAGACCTCCAGTTTTTTTTTTCCATTGTCAAATCAAATCACGTGTTTGTGAAACTCCCGCCTTCATCACCAGTAGTGTTCAATAATAGAAATGGGGGTACTTATAATAGGACCGAGTACCAAGATCCATTCAGAAATTTCCACCTAATGTTGCCTATATAAGAGCACACAAGCGCGAAGAAAGCGAGTTACTTTTGTAGCAGTAACGAATATTATAAATTCACGTCTGTATCCCTTACGGAGTAGGCACAGCGTAAAACGCCAAGTAAAAGGAAACTTCCCTACGTCTCACAAAATATTTAAGGAAATTTTAAAGGCTATTTAAAAAAAATGGTTTGGCCCTAGATGACTAGTTTTAGATTATACCCTTCTACTTTCCCTTTCTCTATTTTAAAAATTTTAGCTCGAAATAAAATTTTGCCTTGTCCATACAAAATTACAGATGAGGAGAGCACCTTTGTATGGAAAAGGCAATTTTTAATTTCGAGCTAAAATTTTTGTTCTTTGGGAAAGTTGTTTGGTATCATCAGTAGAACATGTGGTTTAAAGGAACGCAGTACTTTTTTTTACACCCTGTATATGAATGTTAAAAGAATATACTGTTACGAATAAACTAATTATCCATATTAGATGTCATAAGAAGATACTGTAAAGTAACTACCTATCCATATTTTCCCACAGCCATACGTTCTATTCCACTTCTACTTCCATGCTGGACTGGGAGCGATAGAAAAACATAGAATGTGCCAGCTGCATCTCTTCCCGGGCATGCTGTAAAAACCAGCTAAGGGATTCGTGGGTTTCAGTGTATTGCAATTTAGGCGATGGGCTGACAATCCGTCACTATAGCAATATACATAATCATCTGAATATAACCCTCAAAACTTGTCAGACGTGGCGGAACAACCTTTGTTTAGGTCGTTTCTGCTCTGCCTACCCCATTAGGGACAGAGGCGTGATTATATGTATGTATGTATGCATACGTTCTACCCACACGGCCGCCAACTCTACCCGCTAAAGAAACCTTAAAACAGCAGGATAAAGCCCGGTTATAATGCCGTGCATACTAATAAAAACGCCGCTCATCCACGTAGTAAAATCTCAAAGGGATTGCCGGCTACCACAGATATTGCTAAAGTAATATGAAAATTTCGAAGCAGTTAAGCCTAGTTTACACGGTGTGAGTTAGCGTGCGAGTCAGCCTGCCGAGTAGCTGCATTGCAGTAACTCGCATCGTTTGGACGTCACGCATCCGAGCTACTTCAAAATTTTTTGTTTCCACGCGCCTGCTCGCCCGCCAGCAACTCGCACGTGCGTTCGGACGCATTCGGCAGTAACTCGCCAGTGCGAGTGAGACAGTCGTGAGTGGAGCCCCTGTTTTTTTGCTGCGCCTAGTCAACAAGCCGAGTTGGCCAGTCTCAAGGCAAGCCTGGCTAGGCAGCAGCTCGCACTGTGTAGACAGCAAAGGCGAGCCGAGCTACTATCGTGCGAGTCAACAAGTCTACTCGCTGGGTAGCAGCTCGCACTGTGTAAACCAGGCTTTAGCTCGAGGATAGCCCATCGTGTTGTTATAAGTTAAAGCGGGTTATTGTTCCGTGAAGAAATATTATGAGGAAACAAGATACTTGTGTTTACATACGTGCATAAGTCACGCCTTCATGTCTTGCTGGGTAGACAGAGCGTCAATGGCTTCATAAAAGGGGATTTCCATCCGCCACAACTTCATTTAAAGACCTCCAAGGCTCTATCCAACTCTGCACCCAATACAAAGAATTACAATAACTACACAGAAACCTTCGTATCTCTTTACTGGCTTTTACATTATAGTGAACTACCTGGGAAGATGAGAAGCTGGCACATTCTATTATTTTGTAACTCACAGTCCAGCACTATCATGCTTTAACTACTGGACAGATCGTGATGAAACTTGGCGCACATATGGGTTAGATCCTGAAATAGGACATAGGCTACTTTTTACCGCGGGAAAATTATCATTTCCACGGGAAAACTCATTTGACGCGGTTGAAACCTTGAACTACAGGTTACTTATAGGCGCGGCGGCCGCCCAGCTTGAAAGGAAAACTAGTTTTAATAATATTATAGATTCTAGAGGCTTTAGTACTAAGTTTGAGCGAAAGATTCGAACCTACAACCCACTCAACAGAGAATGTCCATATTTGCCACTAACATCTGAAAGCAACCTGAAATACGCAAGCTACTTACCAGACAAAAGGTGACAGAGATATCTCAGCCAATAAGATTTATTACTGTCAAACGATAACCGCCCGGGGTGCGATGTTTGCGGGTATTTGCGGGTATTTGTGGGTATTTGCGGGTATTTGTGGGTATTTTTGAGCAAAACGTTATGCAGAATACACATAATGCTGAGATTTTTCTCGAAAGAAGCTTTTGTATAGTGCGAAGAAAAGATTTCGCGTTTTTTTTTTGAAAATGTAATGCATTTTTATGAAAGTGCTGGCGAAGTAGGCAGTCAAATAAACCATATTAACTACCTGCAAGAAGTTATGGGGTGATGCTATTCTAACCCGGCACCACACGGGGTATTCAAGCACTACAATATATATAAGTATCAGGATTTCTTTAAGCATAAACTGATTTTATTCCGAAATGGAATAGAATCCTTTACTTATCAAAATCCTACCGACTGCGCCAAGAAGATTGTCTATGTTGTTAGAAATGTATCACAAAAGCGTCTCAAAGGTATCTCCATTTCTAAGCTTTATGTCCCACCAGCGTTTCTCAAACAGTGTTGTAACACCCAGGCGTAAACATAATTTATGATTGCCTCCTGTGGTGCTGGGTTAAAATAGCGTCGCTCAATTTTTATTCTTAGGTATTGTAAAAGCTGACTAGTGTAAGTATTATAACTTTGGCGATGGACTGACAACTTGTCACTATAGCGATACCCACGAGCGATACACCATTTCAATCTAAAACCCTCATTGTTTGTCATGCGCTTTTTCTCGCTCTGCCTATTCTATGATTTTGTGTGTATATCTATGTGTGTTACAAGATAATTAAATTATCTTGCAGATCCGCTAAGTAAACTCTAATTATTTCGATGAATAATTGAATTTTACAAATCGTTGTATTTTGGTCAAATACTGAGGTCAATTTTAGACTGAAATGTGCATCGCTATAATGACATCTTGTCGCCAATATCCTAAATTGCAAAACACTGTAGCCTTCGAATCCCTTTACTGAAATTTACAGCATGCCCAGGAGGAGAAGCAGCTGTCTCATTCTATGTTTTTCTATCGCTCCCAGTTCAGCATGGAAGAAAGTATAGCTCCCAGTCCTCCTATGATGCTGGTTTAAAATAGCATTACCTGTTTTAGGCTCGTATTTATAAAGCGATCTCAAGATTATTGAGCGCAATATTAAGTATGGATTTGACAGGCCGTTTTGTACTGAAATGACATCTCAAACTCAAACTCGCTGTCACTCTTGAGAGCTGATTATAAATACGGGCCTAAAATTCTTTTATAAATCGTAGCATGTTCTTTATTATCTCTTAATAATTTTGCTCTTCCTACTGTTACAGTTTAATTTAAACAATTAATCTTTTGTCCTTCATAATTTTTATTATTACAAAACATAGCACAGTTTGAGGCTCGCTGCCGGTAGGCAATAAACTGAAAGTTAAATTATTCCAAGTTTACAACTGTAAAGGAATTCGCGACATTTCATTCCAAAACGAGAATTCTGGGAGCAAGCTGCTCCTTATGAACAACCATTAATTTTGTTTATCATTTTGAATCAAAATTCTTAACTAAAATTCGCAGAATTTTTTTTTTTCAGTAAAAGTTAAAATTTCTCGGTATCGTTAAAATTTTTGCGCTGGATCAATAACTAATTAATATGCAAATAACTGTAAAATTAGAGCAAATCTTTCCAAAAAATCAAATATGCCATTCTATCACATTTGTAAAGTTTTGTTTGATACACGCTTAGAGCAACACGACCTTCCGTAGGATACACGTGTATCGATAACAAAACACTCGCGTTTCTTTGTCGGCACCTTAGAGCAACACGGCCTTGTCGGAAACCATGCATGATCTCAAAAGAAATCGATCTCATTGAGAAAAAGTAAAAATCCTGTAACTTCAAACATCTTTAATCATGCTGGATTGGTGAGAGAAAAACATAGAATGTGCCAGCTGCATATCCTCCCGCGCATGCTGTAAAAATCAGCTAAGTGATTCGAGGGTTACAGTATTGTAATTTAGGCGATGGGCTGACAACCTGTCACTATAGCAATAAACAGATCCATCTGGAATAATCCTCAAAACTTGTCACACGTGGCGGAACGACCTAAATTTAGGTCATTTACGCTCTGCCTACCCCATTAGGGATTGGGCGTGATTATATGTATGTATGTACCTCAAGAAAACCCAAATGCCAGAACCGACAAACCATAGACTGTCCTGGCGCAGAAGAGTGAGGAGACCCGACCCCAGATAATGGGAACATGGACGGACAAAGAAGAAGATCGTGAAATGTAGACTTGGAACGAAGAAAGAATTCCGTAGAGTCTGTTCGAAAAGAGAACAGGCATGGAATTTGAGGGCGCACATTTCTATTAAATTAACTGTCGCTTGGTCGTGTGAGGATTATGTCCAAGTCTTTAACAGTAACCTTCTACATTAAATTTTGGAGGTTTTAGGTCAAAGATCTAGGCATAAACGCCACGCAACCAGCCGTGGGATAGTTAATACAAATGCGTGCGTCCTCCGATTCTATGCCTGTTCTCTTTTCGAACAAACTCTACCTACCTATAACAAAATTAGAGTCCTTCAAGTCAAGGTGTATTTATTTGTTCATACGTACACCTTGTAGCAATCTTATTATATTACCTCTCTCCCGAAGCTAGATATATATTCAAATAATCAATAGTTCTAGTTGTTAGTTCATCGCCCTTTCGACCTGTACCTATACTGTTGGAGAAGTCAGACTTCAGTTTATATTAAATCTAAGTTTGGTCACAGTAAAAGTAAGGAACAGTAAAATATCTACACACAAGTTGACACAAGATTCAAAAAATAGCCTTATTCAATACCACATGCTGCCCGCCTTAATTTGAAGGCCCATCAATTTATTGCAATATCTCTACCACTTATCGGTCTTGAGATCAATTCCTTCATACATACTCTAATATAAGTAGATCTAATCACTTTGTGAGATTTTGTGCCCAGTTTAGTTAGGATATTGCAGGCTGTTATGTAAATGTGAGATGATTGGGTGCCCTGAACGATCCAGATGAGTCTATTGATTCCGAAAAGGTATTTTTTGGATCTCATATTCACTATAGAACTGTCATGGTAAGAGATGAATGTCATCATCGGCTGGTCATTTGTGTGATGATGTTTTACTCTTATTTATTTATTTAACAGTTTATTGTACACAATAAAATACAAAGGATAATACATATAAAATCAAGACACAACAGGTACAGCTTATTTCTAAAAAGAAATCTCTTCCAGCAGACCTAGGCTAGAGAAATAGCATTCTGTGAGGCATACTTCTTACTTACTTTTTCTGTAGTTTAGCTACGGAAGAGGTGCTCTACCTTGGACTGTATCTTGGAATTCAGTTTTGAAACTTGTAACAGTATCCCACTCTACCTTTGCAGTCTACAGTTGCTGCTGGTAGATTACCATTTTGACAGTTATCAAGTTACAGCAACATCCGTAGGTCCTAAAAAATTCTTGAAAATTTCGGAACAGATTTTATTAATAGTTAATTACATATTGCCCTCGATTCTGACCGCCCCATTCTTAACTAATTTTAAGATAGCGCTGTCACTTTCTTTACTTTGACATAAGAACAGGATAGCAAATAAACACATGTGTTTGACGTGCGTAATTTGAAATAAGCAGCTTTAAATAAGAACCGAGCATAGAGCATGTTCCTTCTTTTACGTTAAATAAGCAATCTAATGTCAAATTTAAGCAATTTAATGTCAGATTAGGAATGTCAAAGTCATGTGTTTCTTTGCTATCCTGTTCTTATGTCAAATATAAGAAAGTGACAACGCTACTAAGAATTAGAATTAGTAACTGGACGGCGTGAATCAAGGCCATTATCTGTAAAAGTTCTTCACCAAAATAAGTTCTGATAGATAATGTATTGAAGTTGATTCTGACGAACACATTTTCAAAATTATTTTCAAAATTAATTTTCCAGTTGCAGAAAAAAATATAATATTAAGATTTATACCTAAACTACTGACATTTAAAAACTTTGATGCCAGGGTTCCTCGGCTCATTTTTTGACTGTATAACCCTAAGTAGAGACTACAAATTCAATCGATTTATTCGTACATATTGAACATAATAATTTGTAACGTGATAATTGGAAAGAAAATAACAAGAAAAGTAAACAAAGACAAGAAAAAAGAGGAAAAACATTATTCTTAAAAACAAAAAGACATTGACGTTAATTAATGCGCTGAGAGCCGATACAAAATGGAATAAAAATAAACTGGCCAAGAGCGTGTCCGTCATGTTTGTATACGGGTTCTGTAGCTATGCATTTCCTTGAAATTACTGAATCATCCCGTTCAAAATTTGGACTGAACCATAAAACAAAATTTTAACTTTACAACGGCATTTCCTAAAATAATTGCTTGAATTTTACTGACACCTTATCTTTTATATCATTAGTTGTAAATCAATTGTGTTGTAATGTAAGACAAACAGACAGAATTTAGTGTGTAGTTTAGAATAAGGGATTTCTAATCGACTACGGAACGCTAAAAACGAACGATGAAATGAAACTATCGGACTGCCCTGCTGAAACATTTCTTTTTCAATTCATTTACTTTATAACTACTCACAATCGCGTCTATAACTCTTTGGGGACAAACAGAGCGTCAATGGTTTGATATATTTCCTTTACCCTGCGTTTGCAAAATGTGGATCTTTCAGATGTAGGTACTTATAGCTGTAGTCAAAGGTTTACTCATCACCCGAATAGCAATGCGATGAAACTCTTAAGGCTGCTACATACCGCCCGCCGGCATGCCGGCGGCACAAGCCGCAGAAATGAGCGGAACGCACGAAACTAAACCTTAACTCCAAGCGCTAAGTAAACTTGAGCCGCGTAGAATCTGGTAATTTTTTCGTAGTTACTTATCCGGGATGGAATATTATGTTAATGATTATTTTTTTCAAAATAATGTAGTCTCAAAAAACACCTTTGTTAGGTGCCTTCGTGCAATAAAGAGGAGAAATGTGTGCAATATTCCCGGCTGTAGGGACTAAGCATGACTTTTTTTTAATTATCAGTAAGAATTGTTGTCACCATACAAAAATAAATGTGAAAGAATTTTCACCAAATACTCATAAGTTTACTACTTCCATATAAAATGTCGTTTCGAAGAGAGAGATAGATAGTCCAGTCTTTATGATGGTATATCTCGGTGATTTTTTAATCAATTAAATTTCTTTTGTTATTATAATTTACGATATTTTTTGTAAATAAGTTCAGATACGGATAATATTTGATATGCATGTTCTCTGTTACCTACATAGAGTTGCTACGAACTGTTCCTAAAACTGAATTTTTCGTGAACTTCCCGAGCAAGAGACTAGGTAATATTTTTAAGCTACCCCCAATTGAGAATCTCCAGACAAAGAGAGTTCTTTTTATTCTATTCACTGGAGAACTCGTATATTCCAACGGTACCGTATAAAGTACTTTTCTTGAAGCTGTTCAGTAAGAAATATATTTTTGTTTGTCGGGAATAAAGTTTGGCAACGCAGGGGGAATTGGTGATGCCTGTTTTTTTTGTTACGTGATTAAGGGAATTGGGTAGGGAAATATGAGAATAGAAAATGGGTACTTGTGAAATGTAAAGCTCTGGATAAAACAGGCAAGAAAGAACGGCAAGCAATGGGAATGATTAAAAACACTTATAGTAGCAGATGCTTCTTCCATGCTGGACTAGAAGTGATAGAAAAACATAGAATGCGCCAGCTGTCTCCTTCCGGGCATGCTGTAAAAAACAGCTAAGGGATTCGAGGGCTTCGCAGTGTATTGCAATTTAGGCGATGAGCTGACAACCCGTCACTATAGCAACGGTTGATTCCACCCTGGACTGAGAGCGTTAAAAATATAGAATGTTCCAGATGCTTCTCTTCCCGACTATATTGTAAAAGTCTGTAAAGAAATTTTATGAGGTGAATGAAAAATCTCGCAGTATTTTAGACCCTTAGACCCTCAACCACACAGGCTTACCAAATTATTATTCCTGCCTTACTCCTACGATAATCTTTAGTTGGTATACAATGTTTGGAAGTCGGGAAGTTTTGCCAAAGTTTGTGTATCCATCCACAACATGTTTACCTTTCTGTTGTAGCTGATTCTTCTTGATTGCGTGTTGTGTGAACTTGATGATGTGATAAATACATAAAGTCACGCTTTTATCCCTTACGGGGTACACAGGGCGTATAAATCACATACTACAAATCGAAATTAAAATAAATATTCTCTAAGACGTCCCCGATTATTTACTTATCGAAAATCAAACCATCCCTCCAGTTTTAAAGCCAAGCGAAATTCCAATAAGTATTTTAAAACTGGATTACGCCGGTCCAGACGACTAACATATTTACCGAGTCGCCGTCTCGAGGGAGTGATGTCAACAGATAGGATTATCAGCCAATAGAATTGATTTTCTGTCCCTAGGGTATAGTGATACGGAAAAAAAATGTGGAATTTAAAATGGTATAAAGGCAACAGACGGTTAAATAGTAGTTTATGAAGCTCCTACATAACGAAGGGTTTTACAATGCGAGTGTGTTTTTTGAAATGAGCGCAGCGAATTTCAAAATAGTAACGAGCATTGTAATACCTAATTATGTGCAGCTTCATACACAATTTTATCTACTTGAATACATTGAAAATGAAATTACTTACAGGTTTTCCGAAAGCGAACTATCCCAATGTTTTCCTAAACTTTGTTGGTATATAAATGTGCAATACATTTCCGTCACACACACACACACACACACACTTATTTATATAAGTATTAAATATCTTCTTTTGGTACTATCACATATTTTTAGGCTCAAAATAAATAATTTCAAATAATTTCCCACGAAATTAATTATTTCTATTCATACACACAATAATCAAGTGGCGCCATTGGCCTCTTTGACATGTGTCGCGCATGCGCTGTGGGCCTTACGTGGGCTGTTTAGTTTTAATTTATAACTGGATACATGGTTTTTGGTATCGATTGTGCATTAAGTTGATATCGATTGCGCATTTGTTCCTTCCCTTACTTCCATAACTATGAACATTTTACTTTTCGTTGCATCTTTGTTAGAATTTGTATGGAGAAGGTGCAACGAAAAGTAAACTTTTTAATTTTTTCAGCATACTGTTTGTAAAGTACGTCAATACAAATTCGTTTTGACGTTTATAATTCGAACATTACTCTATGATAGTAGATAAAATATATTATAAACATGAGCCATAGGTTCTTAAGATAGCGTTTGATATTGGACAACTAAGTAGATATTTTTCTAAGTACCTCTCTTTCGGTTTTGATGAAGATTTTAGGCCTTAGGTTTAGTTAGTTAAAGACCTTGTTAGATGTTTACCTCTAAAACAATCACCTTCTAAAACAAGTGTCACAAGACAACTCTTTCACAAAAAAGTTGAACAAAAACCCCATCTGTACATGGCGCACTAACGACCCCTGGGGGAGAATAAGCGGCTAAATTACATTATCCTTCCACCCGAACCCGGAACGTGTTTATGTTGACAATTTTCTTGACAGCGTTATAGTTTAGTGTGAAGGGTGAGAATATGTGAGACATGTTGAGTTGTAAATATTCTGTTCAGAGGGTAATAAGTTCGATTTCTGGTTGTAATTTAAATCAAAATATGAATACTTGCTCAGAAACTGAGTGTTTTTGGTGCTAGTGAGAAATGGGTTTGCTCGAGTCTAGGTCGGGAGCGACTGAGGCTCGTATTTATAATCAGCTCTCAAGAATGACAGCGAGTTTGAGTTCGTATCAGAAATGTCACTTCAGTACAAAACGACCTGTCAAATCCATACTTAATATCACTCTCAAACTTGAGACCGCTTTATAAATACGAGCCTGAGACAGAAGATGCCTGTTATGGCACTGGCAGTCTCACGAAATTCACGTAGTGACATTAATTTATGCCCATGTCAGAAACTGAGCGTAGACACACAACTTTTATTTTAATTGAATAGTTGATAAGCTGACATAACTATAATACCTTCAATTTAAAATTATTTTATAACACAATGTATATTGTTAAAGAAATAAATATATGAATATGAATATGAACTCTATAAAGTATCAATCACCTGTTAGATATAAGTACAATTTTCAGTATTTTCTGCACAAGACAATCTGAATTTTTGTTTTTCCCCACAATTTGTCAGAAACTAGTTAACAACAGTTTCTTGTAGAAATCTGTGAGTAAATCTAAGGCTCGTATTTATAAAGCGATCTCAAGATTGAGAGCAATATTAAGTTTGGATTTGACAGGTCGTTTTGTACTGAAATGACATTTCTGATACGAACTCAAACTCGCTGCTGTCACTCTTGAGAGCTGACTATAAATACGACCCTAAACATTCAATAACTTGCCTTTTGGTGGTCAACGTCGGCAAAGTAATTAACAGGACAAAATGACTACGTGTTGGCAGTCCTTTGTGCACTTATACCAATCAGGGGAAGTGAATTACCGATCCGGAACAGGCGCGGGTCTTTGTGCACTACTCCAAGCTGACATTTAATTATAGCTGGACTGGAGAGGTCGGTCTTTACTTATAATAAAATAATAAAAGTACCTATCATAAAGACTGTATTATATACTATGTGGTTTCCCCCGCGGCTAAATTAGATTTCCCGTGGGAATGAGATATTTGCCCGCGGTATAAAGTAGCCTATGTGTTTATCCAGGGTGTCAGCTAACTCCATACCAAATTTTATTAAAATCGCTTTAGCCGTTTAGACGTAAAGAAGTAACAAAAATACACACTCACTCACTTACAAACCTTCGCCTTTATAATATTAGTGTGACAATTTAAACGATGGGCTAACAATAATAACCTGTCTCTATAGCAATACACATTTCAAAACGCCTTTTTTTCGGTGTTTTACGATCTGCCCACCCTGTAAGGGATAAAAATGTGACTTTATGTATGTATATATAAAGACTGTTGTTGAGGAGAAGTGTTAAAGATTTTGACGTGTTAAAAGTCATACTTGTACTAATAGTCAAGCCTTGGTATTCTATTTTTGGGGTAGGCAGAGCGTTAACGGCCAAATAAAAGATGCCATATTTTCTTCCATGCTGGGCTGGGAGGAATTCAGTGAATTGCAATTTGGGCTATGGGTAAATATGAAGATCATAATGGGTATGTATGAAGGGTTTATGAATGTCTAGTTTTTACAACATAAGTGCTTGAATAGATGTACTTACACAGTTTGGTAGTATTTTTTACTAGCTTAGTGGTCGTATTTATAAAGCGATCTCAAGATTGAGAGCAATATTAAGTATGGATTTGACAGGCCGTTTTGTACTGAAATGACATTTCTGATACAAACTCAAACTCGCTGTCACTCTTGAGAGCTGATCATAAATATAGGCCTAGGAGTAGTTTTAAAAAACAGAAACCTTTTATCTTCTCTTAATAATAATTACTCCGGGTAGATCGATAGAAGCCTGCGTCAAAATGTTAGTAGTTAAATGTTTTTTCTTCCCATTCTTCCGTCATCCCTAAGATCTACTCAAAATAATTATTTCTAAGAGGAAAATACTGCTCTTGGTTTCACGAAGCCTTCTTACTTATTTTCTTTTGAAATGATTTAATTGGTTAAACATGATGTAAACAAATTTCCCGTACAGAATTATAATGTAGCACAGCGCGTCAAAATGTCTGACTACTAGTACAATACTTCCGGCAAATAACTTGATTTAGAATGATGCAGTCCACGCATCGAAAATTTAATCTTAAATGTAAACTACCTCAAGAAGTCTGCCTTTTATAGTGTACTAACTATTGCAAAATTTGATATTCAGTGCTACGCCGTAGACCTTAATATCTACGGCGTAGCCAGTCACGTCTATAGGTGCTACGAAGTGCTACGCAACAATTTCAGCTCATACCCATTCCTTATAACCCAGTCCGTTCTGCAATAATCACAACTGCCGTCCTTGTTTCTCTGGGTACATTAAAAAGGGACAGGGATAGACTAGATTGGCTCCATCCAATAGCGCACGAGGGACGTCCATGTTCTCACTTTATTGCGTTCAGGGTTGATATAGAAACTTACTGGATGAGCCAAGTTTGAGTTCTAGTGGTCTGAACCTTGGGTTCGTGATATTATAGTTTTTTTCTTAAATATTTTATGGCCTGGATTCAAGGTGTGAGAGTGAGTGAAGTTAGTGAGTGTTTATGTTTGTAAAGTGCCTTTAGTGTGAATGTGAATATAAAAAATACTTAGGTAAAGATTTCTGTTTCATAATAAGTCCAGGTCATCATCATGATCAGGTCTGTAGTTTTAATTTTTTTTGTGGCAAAAGTATGTGTGTAATTCTGACTGTGTGACTTCATTGTCTGTAAGAAAAAAGCTTCCGTGCCTCGGAGGGAACGTTAAGCCGTTGGTCCCGGTAGCTATTTATTTTTATTTTATTTTATTTGGGAAGCTTACAGCCTATTTTACAATATGACTTAAATAATAAGTATGTATATGCCAATTACAAGCTACCACAATTAAACAGAAAACATTTAACACTCCAAATAACAGTGATTAATACTAAAGAAATATAAAGTAACTTAATTAAATTTTAATCTTAATTAGTTTTAGTGACTAAATTTGGTTCTTTGCTTAAAAGATTTTTTAATTTATAAGTACTGCAGCAAAACAGATCGAAACGATCGTCGCTATTTAATTTGTTTGCCAATTTTAGTGCTCTGGGTAAGAAGCTATTATTTCTATAGTTAGTGCTGCCCGAGGGAACATGGAGTAATGCATTGTGACGTAGATTCCTAGTTGGAGTTATAAGCCTTAAATTGCTGAGGAGATACGGACAATCAATTTTGCCTTGAGCGATCTTAGTTAGAAAGCAAATGTCACTAATCGTTCTGCGAAGATGCAAGGGAAGAAGATGAAATTTAAAACAAAATTGTTCATAGTGAGAACCTGAATAAGTGTGTTTAAATTTATAGCACAAAAATTTAATGAATTTTCTTTAAATTTTTTCGATATTGTCTATGTAGATATTATAATAGGGATTCCATATCTATCTTTGATAGTGTTCGTTATACAAACCATGTCAGAGGCCTATTAGCTGTTACTAAGAGGTGGTTTAAAAACTCTGAAACCAGGCTTCATTGGAACGTTCGTCGATTCGAAAAACCTACTAGATAAGAAAAAGTGTCCCATCTAGTAAAACACAAACACATTCTACATCATGGTTCCCTAAAGTCCGATTCGATCATCAATATTTGACCTTGTTATTTTGCCGAAATTGGTTCCAGTAATGGACACGAATGCGGCGGTAATGCCCACCGAATGGGAAATTTTCTCCCACCTGATGCGGGAAGTATTTTCCCGTATAGGGCAAGATAATGGGTATCATTTTTGTTATGGGTAGAATGGGTTGTGTGAATTGATGAAACATGAAAAACATTGTATCTATATTTGTGAAATTTTGTACATGAGGTCGTGGCTCGAATCCCACCACGTACCAATGTGTTGTTTGTTTTTCGAATTTCATATGCGCGTTTATTCGGCGCTTTTACGGTGAAGGAAAACACCGCGAGGAAACCTGCACACACCTAACGAAGAAATGCAAAGGTCACCTAATCTAGGATTGGGTATGGTTTTTTGATTTTTTTGAGTTGGATTTTTTGAAATATTTTTTACAGTCTCCTTTTACTTTACTGAAACACCCTCTAAGCTATTGGCACGCAATTAAATTAACACTCTGTATACCTATCATATTTTTTCGGTTCAAACTCTTTGCAAAGTGATTATTCTATACTAGGTACTTAAACTAAAATTTCTTGAGCTTTAGGTCTATTGTTAAAAAATAAAGCATTAGGCTAAAAGATCTCATAAAGATCCGAATAATCCTCTACAACAATAATATAAAGTACAATACAATACAAACATTCTTTATTGCACCAAAAAAAAAACAGATAAAAAAAAAAAAATAACAGTAGTACAACACAGGCGGCCCTATTGCTAAAGGCCCGTATTTATGATCAGCACTTGAGACTGACAGCGAGTTTAAGTTCGTATCAGAAATGTCATTTCAGTACAAAACGACCTGTCAAATCCATACTTAATATTGCTCTCAATCTTGAGATCGCTTTATAAATACGAGCCTAAGTAACTCGTAAGTAACCAAAGTACTACCTATTATATTATATTCTGTGCCAAAACATTTCTTTTCACTAAGATGTCCCGTAGTAACAATAAATACTATCTCCATCTTAAAACACGAAATATTTCGTTGGTTACGAGAAAAAAATATATCATTCTATTTCTTTTCAAATATTTCTCTTAACGACATGTCGTGAAAAAGGACTAAAGTAAAAGGGTTCTACTTCTGTATCTCGAACCTTTATTTAAAAAAAATGGAGTGAGACGTGCCAATACACTAATTGTCATTTTAGCAAGTAAATAAAAAATAATGAAGTAAGAGCACTGAGCTAATTATGGAGCAGACATCATCCAAGCACTTTATGTCCCATTTAATATGTGTGCATGCACTCATATTCATACTAGGTGGTCTGACTCGATTTTTCAATAAAAAAGAGTCAAAAAGTTAGAAACATGTCGCACTGGGTATTAATATAAAAATAATAAGTTTTCATTAGTAATTACCTCAACATAAACGCATTAAAATTAAATACGGACGAAATTCGTGCGGACGCCTTATTAAATTTTGGGGACATGTCGTATATTCGTGATGGCTGTTCCATATACGCTAGTATAATAGTAGTTCAGTGAGTTAGAGGGACTAACTAATGGCTAGACAAGACAAGGCAAGAAGTTAGAGCCTGTCAAGAATTTTTGCTTTTTTTTTTGTGTGGGAATACCAGCGCTACTGGAGCTACTGAACCTTCGGGTAAGCTAGACTAGAGTCAAAAGAAATCAAATAAAATCGTATTTCTCACTCGCAACTCACCTCACCAATTCGAGAACCTCTAGTACAGCCACAGGAAGGAAATCAATCGGCCCACAAAAGAAGTACTAAAGACGTACCAGATTGGAGATATATCTCTCCCTGGGCTCCTTTTGTGACGTCACGCCGTTTGAAGACTCCAGATCAAGCTGAGTGGGTTGATGCTCTTTTTGAGAGATCACTGCGAGTTTGTGAAGTGCCTCAAATTTTCGTTTGATGAATATGGAGTCTTTTTATACAGGGTGTAAGGGAAAGCTTCCCGCAAACTGATTGGGGTTGCTTAGTCAACAAAACTGAATAACGTTCACCAAAAAACACTATCAGGAAAAGAAAAAAAAATTGACTTCCCTTACCAAATGACTAAAAATCCATCAGAAAAATTATTATAATTATTATTTAATTTTATTAACTGCCTCTGTGGTCTAGCGGTCTGAGCCATGGGCTCACGTCCCGGAGGTCCCGGGTTCGATTCCCGGCGGGGGACAATGACTTTGTGTTGTTGTTTCTAGTTTGGTTAGGACATTGCAGGCTGATCACCTGGTTGTCCGAAAAGTATGCTGTTGGATGGGCATGTAAATAGTCGGTCCTGCGCCTGATTTCTCTCTGGTCGAGTCAGTCAGACTGTCCCATCAGAATAAGAGATTGAAGGAATAGAGAATGCACCTGTGTATAGCGCAAACACTTGGGCACTAAAAACTAGTCCTGCTCAGTTGGCCTATCTCTGAGAGATTGGCCGCCATCACCGAAAATCGGTGTGAGGGCTTATTATATGGGGAAGCCAAGAAAGTTTTTCATTTCCTGAAATAATTTATTTGTGAAAGTTGTTCGTTTCGTTGACTGAACAATCCTATCAGTTGGTGGGATTTATTTCCAGTTCGATTTAGAACTGAAACTGAAAAAAGCAATTTTTGAAATTTCACAGTTTACTTTAGTTCGATGCACGTTTTATAAAAGCTCGGTTGACTGCGTATGACAACTCTTTGTGATGTCAGACTCAGAAAGGCCTAACATTTACCGCAGTCATTTCATAACTGGTACAAATGGAGTTAACTAAGCTGATCATAATTTTGAGGCTCGAACCTATCTGTAAAACTGAACAACATTCCCCTAAAAACAATGGGTCATGAACATAATAAAAAAAAACAGTTCGCTCTGCACTTTTTTTATAGGAAGTTCAATATTTTTCAAATTTTTCCAGAAACTGTTCAGTTTTATAGCCCACCCACCGTGAAATACGATGAACAATTTTTTTACATATTACAAAACTGCGAAATTACCAATAGGATACTGCCAAATCCTAGAATACTGGCAAACCATACCTCTACGAATAAAATATTATAGCTATAGAATACTGCTAAACCAGACTTCTAGGCTATTATACAACGTGTAACAGGAAGGGTAGACGACAAAATGCATCAGCTGCACATTTAGTATGGGAAGTAATTTTTTTTTTCGTATTTCGATTTCGACCTATGTTCCTTAGGGAAAGTTGTTCAGTTTTATGGGTAGATTCACACATTTCACGATGCATATACCCTTTCTGTTAAATTTTTCGTATAATACTGCAAAACCTAACCCTATTATCCAATTGCTGTGCCAAGAAAACATCGACCGAATTCTGGAGACAATTTTCGGCCACCGCAACAAAATATAATCAGCCATCTTGGATACGGTCCAACAGTATTTATATTATCTACAGTAACTGCCTCCATGGTCTAGTGGTCTGTGCCATGGACTCCCGATCCGGAGGTTGCGCATTCGATTCCCACCGGGGGAACACAAAGTTGATATTAGGTAATTTGTTAATTTATCACATTACGTTATGATATTTTCCCAAGTTTGGTTAAGACAATGCAGGCTGAATCACCCGATTGTGTCTAAGAAAAAATATGCCATGCTTAGGAGGGCACGAGCCGTCGATCTCAGTCGTTGTCTTTGTAGTGGTCGTTACATAAACCATGTCAGAGGCCTATTAGCTGTGCTATTAGGAGGATTAAAAACTATGACACCAGGGTTCATTGGGACGTAAGGCTCAAAAACCCACTCGATAAGATGAAGATCAACCATCTTGGAAATGGTCCAAAAGCATTTATTTATTATCTTACAGTAATGTAATGGCGGAGTTTCGTTATACAAAAAGCAAACTGCTGACTGTCAAAAACTGGTACATTTACCCTGCGTGAATCAGCAGTGTTTTGGGTGGAGTAGAAGTTATAGCGATTTATTTTATGTTTTCCTCTAAATAAATTATGAGATTCATAATCAGCAACCGATGATCTGTAAAATTCGCGAAAAGCTAATAAATGCGGGTGGCTTTGCACCAATCATCGGGGAAATCATTGGAGGAGCCTGTCTCCTATAGCAACAAGCCAATGACAGCTAATCTAAACCATACAGCATCAGCAGTATGGATTAGTCGACTTCACACACTGTTAAGAAGAGTATAAGGTTTTTACAAAAATATTTAAAGACAACACAACTAAGGCTGTATATTCCAAATTAATTTGCCTATTTAAAAATACAAGTATGGAGACTGATTGGTTCTAACTAATGCTGGCCGAGCAATCCTATTGGCCCAAACGCTGCGATCTGCGCGCCACCATTCGCCAAGACGGCAACAAGAAGAACTTGTCCGGCCGGTGATGCTTTGACCGCGCGCGCTAGCTCCCAAGAAAAAAATCAAGATTATCTATCAAAAACTGTCTTATTGTGTGTGAATAAACTTGTGATTAGTTCCCACTACGTTATTAGATATTTCAAACCTGTGGATTGAAGTGGAAGTGCCGAGCTGGTGGTGTATTACCCTTTCTGCTTCTGAAACGCACGCTAAGCTGTGGAGCGCGAAGCTGCTGAAGGAGGATTCCAGGTTAGTCTCCATACAATACCTCGGCCTTTACTTAACACACACACTACCTTTGAAATTGTTCATAGGTAAGTAGGTACGAGTATGTGCGGATTTCATAGGCGCAGCCAGGTTTATGTTTCGAGGGGGATCAACCAATATGACGAGCGCATTTTTTTTAAAGCACCCTATGTAGAAAAACTGAAGAGTATACAGAAAAGCATCGCGATGCGAGCGAATAGCGAGTGCGAAATATGTTTTTAAATAAGCCAAGTATCAATTGTAATAAGAAAAGATATTGATAACTTTGTGTTCACTCTTAGTCTGTTTTTTTTTTTATCATGATACATTCAAATGCTTATATTGACACCCCACCCTACCACGCACTTCCCCAAATAAGCGAACGATTAGCACAGACTCGTTTAAAAACCTTACGATATAAAAGGATGCTAATCTGAAAAGGGACTTGTAATTGTAGTTAGGTACTGAAAGAATTTGAAATACACTGCTGTGGTAATAGGCATGTTGACTGGGTGGCTAAAAAATTTCAAAACGTTTATACCTACCTTAAAACTGATGGCTAAAATACTGTGGATCTCATTCATCATTTAGGCTCGTATTTATAAATCCATCTCAATATTGACAGCAATATTGAGTGCGGATTTGACAGGTAATTTTGTATTCGAATGACGTTTCTGATACGAACTCAAACTCGCTGTCACTCTTGAGAGCTGATTATAAATACGGGCCATAAAAACTAATGCATATTTCGATTTAATATTCAAGTTAAAAATATAGAAGTTATTGATTTGATTAGTCAATATTTACAAGCCAGTGACGTCATAAGCATGTATTTTAATACAAAAAATCGTTTTTGACATTTCATAAAAAGTTGCTGATTTGACTAGTAGTCAAATAGCGTATTTGGTAAAGCTTCATACAGACTACGAATGCAGCCGTCGCCACCTGTCGACTGCAGCTGTAGACGCGCCGACTGCATATCCGTCACCACTGCGCTAACTGCCTCCGTGGTCTAAGTGGTCTGAGCCATAGTTTATGTAGGACTATGCAGGCTGAATCACCTGATTGTCTGAAAGAAAACAGAATCCGTGCTTCGGAAGGCACAATTCAGCCGTCAATCCATATAATTATGAATGAATATTAAATGATTTATATACTTAATATTGATTTTCAGGGTAGAAATTGAAATAGAATACCATCTGAAGCCAATAGCAATGTATGTGAAAAAAAAAACTAGACACATGTGCCGTAGTCAGAAAAGCTAAAAGGGCGTACACAATGCCCTCTGGGTAAATTAAAGGAAAATAAACGTTTTGTTTGGTGTAAATATTGCGGCATCGAGTGTATGTTCATTCAAAACGACTCTATGTTTTGGCAATAAGGCTCGTATTTATAAAGCGTTCTCAAGATTGAGAGCAATATCAAGTATGGATTTGACAGATCGTTTTGTACTGAAATGACATTTCTGATACGAAATCAAACTCGCTATCACTCTTGAGAGCTGATTATAAATACGGGCCAAATGCTGAAATTAATTAACAGCTAGATGTAATTGCGTTTGACTCTCTTAGGCTTGTGTTTTAATAATAACGTTACGGAAAGAGCTCATTAATCTATTCAAACCAATGTGTTAACAATACTTTTGTAAACTGTCTAGTGGTCTGAGCCATGGGCTCCTGATCCGGATGATGTGGGTTTGATTCCCGAGGGAAACGAAAACAGTTGAAAATAAATAGATTTCAATTTGATTAAAATAAAAAAAATATCTACTTTTATTATTTTTAATTTTAACTTAGTTGTGTATGATGCTGGACTAACGAACGATAAAACGTCTTTTACTGGACGAACTAACAAAAAGGTCGTGGGTTCAAATCCCTCCTGTACGTTATTTTTTGTTTCTAGGTCTGCTGGAAGAGATTTCTTTATAAAAATAAGCTGTACCTGTTTTGTCTTTTTTTTCCAAGTATAATAATGGCTTTTGTATTTTATTTTGTACAATAAACTGTTAAATAAATAAATAAATAAAGTTTTAAGAACACAAGGGTGTTTAAATTAAGGCTGACAACCTGTCACTATAGCAGTACAGCTTAGTCTTTTGTTTTTTTTTCCAAGAAAGGTCCTAAAGTATAAGAAGCTAAAAGGAATCTCTCATTCGCCGAATCACTTATTCTGTCTGAATACTCAATAAGACGGGGTTTTCCCGAGGGAGGGGAAATTAGAACCCAATTTACTTTTTATTGGGGCGTCTTTCTACATTGAATTAGGATTTTTTTCTTGGGTTTGGTGTGGAAAACAAATACTTATATTTTAATATTTTTAAGTGGTGCTGAACCGAAGGTTCCGCCGCCGAAGGTTCCGCCACCGAACGTTACTCAAATGTTTTGTAAGCCTTAAGACTCTGTGAACTTTTTTTCATATAAAAGCTCTACACTAACGCTAACTGCTTATTATTAGAGGTCCAAACCCTTGTTTACCCTCTACCTCTTCACTTCTCCAGTACGCCCGGGAAAAGAAGCCGCTAGAACTTTCTACATTTTCCTATCGCTCTCAGTCCAGCATGAAAACAAACACAATACAAATCGTGAACAAAAATTGTATTGTGTATTTAGAAATGAGCATTCAGAACATCTCCACTTATTGTGTTTTCGAGAAATTGGCGAATCGTGTTCCGCGGACGGTTTATTTAATTCCAAATTTATTGCCAGCTCGACAGCTCGAACAAATTCTCGTGTTTTTTAAGGATAAATGGAAGAAGAAACAAGTGTTTGGCGAAAATCTTAGTTTATTTGAGATGGTTTTCGATGTCAAATACCAATTTTCTCTGTCAAATTCAAGGGCACACTTAAGGGTTGTTAAAAGCCCAACCATCACTCGAAAGGTCATCAATTCACTCAGGATAGCTATTAGTTACCTTTTTTAACACCATCTGTGTACATGTAAACCCTGGAAAAATATCTGTATGTAACTTCTTTGGTTCAAAGACAAATCCCCATTTTGCTTTCACTTGACTATTAAGTATTTTCCATTGAAAATGCATATCACGAAAACCTATATTACTATTGTACCCCAGTCTGTCCCGTCCATTCAGGCAAAGACCTAAAGGGATTATTAATAGAAAGGGTAATAGGTCAAGTTGTAGGTAATCATACGGCGATGGTAATGCATATCTTGGAAGATCAAGGGCCTGTCTTAACTGCCGGGTTAACGCCTTTGAAGTAAAATGTTAATTTAACTTCGTTA
>JARACY010001845.1:0-51007 GCA_029255725.1 Scrobipalpa atriplicella
CGTACCCAAAGTTTGAAGTTGTAACTGCTTGTATCTGTTAGTATTTAAATAATTTTGTTTATTATATTGGCGCTACATTTCTTTTTTACAAGACCCCGACAGCAATCAGATCGCGCACGGATAGTAGTTTCACTGGGTGGATTGAATCACTTGGTGGCTCAGTGGTTAGAAGCGTCGGAACGATACGCCAAAGACCGTGGGTTCAACAAATCCCACCCAAGTGTTACTTTTAGTCAAATTTTCCAAAATATTAATGTCTTATTTCTTCTTCTATTTCTATAGGTAGGCAACCTGATCATCTACAACCCTCGTCGCGAGGACTCCGGAAATTACTCGTGCGCTCCCTCCAATCTCGGACTCAGCATCCGTTGTACTGCATGTGCTCAGTGGTAAGCCACATTTCCTAAAGCGTTTTGCAAACATGAAAGTGAATTTTTCCGTTGTATCCAATTACTGAGGGGCTTTCAACAGTGGAGTTGTATTATTTATTTTGTTATATAAATCCTGTGACCTAGGTAATTATCGGCCTATCAGCTTGGTTTCATACGTCTACAAAACTTTTATTAAAGTAATACAGAACCGCATTGACGGGCAAGCTTGATAGGCACCAATCACCCGAACAGGCCGGCTTTCGTCCTAGTTTCCTCAATTACAGATCATTAACAGGCCCTTAAACAAATCATAGAGAAGTTCTCAGAGTATCATAAACCCTTGTATATCGCATTTGTAGATTACACCAAAGCATTCGTCAGTATTTACCACCATTCCATTTTCACCGCATTGCGCGAACTAGAGATAGATGAAACCTACATCAATATTTTATAGAAAATATATAGTAACAGCACAAGCTCTATGAAATTACAAGCATCTGGTCCAACAATTCGTATCGGAGCACAGACTTGGTCCTTGACCGGTTCGCAGAAGTTCAAACTCAGGGCATTTTCAAAGAGCAATGGAGCGGAGCATTCTAGGTGTAAAAAGGACCGATCGCGTCAGGAACACCACACTCCGCTCCCAAACACAAATCACTGACGACGTGGCAAAAAAAGCCGCAAGGCTTAAGTGGGACTGGGCTGGCCATGTGTGCCGAATGCATCCCGAGAGGTGGGCCAAAACTTAGCCCACGGATTTGTCCCCACAAGAACGTCGGCGCAGAGGGAGACCGAGGATGCGATGGCGGGATGACCTGGTCGACTTCGAAACCAACTGGTTGGAAACAGCCATGGATCGTGTTGCGTGGAAAGAGAGAGGGGAGAACTTTCCCAGCAGTGGGACACTTTAGGCTAATATAATAAAAAAATATAAATCCCATCAGGTGAGACTGATGTCGGACAAATGATTGCCTATTAACTATAAAAAAAACTAATCTTTCACATGAATAACATAAACAAAATGTTTTCTTTGTGTTTTTTACAGGTGAGCAGCCGCAGCGATGCAACACGGGTAATAGTGGATCGTCGCTGTTACCGCGGACGCCAACGCTGGCGGGCGCGCTGGCGGCGCACGCAGCGGTGGGCGGGGCCGTGCCTGCTGCGGGGCAGCGCTCGCCGCAATCAGCCGCGCGCTCGCTGACCGCCTGCCGCGCCCCCCCGCGCCTCGCACGCCTCGCCGCCGCGGTCGCGCTCGCTGTACTCTTCTCGTAAATACACTTTACTATTTCAAGCATGGAAATATGAAAGCTTGTAATTTATTCCCAAATAAACAACGTTATCTTGTTGTTTACAGGGTGATGTGCCATGACGAAGACGAGGCAAAATAGCGGCCCCGCGTAGAGCGGGAGCCCGTGCGTGCGCGGTAGGTGCGAAGCCGCCGCTAGTGGGGAGATAGACTCTGTGTGACTCAGTGTGACGTCCAACGCTATGCATTCGATGCCTAGTGAAATAAGTTTAAAACTATTATTGTAAAAATTTCAAATATTATATCGATTAGATAGTGAAGGTGAGCTGCGAGCGCGACCGGCCGCGCGATGTGATACGACCGGAGTGGAGTCGAATAAAATGTTGCGATACCCGTATCGGTACTAAAGTTTATATTATGGGAAACAAACTGTAAATAGCGAGCGGTCGCAGCGATGTCGATCCGCGCGGGCCCTCGCACCTGTAATTGTACATACTACTGACTACTACTAACTGTTATTGCTACTGCGTACGATACTGCGAGCCGAGCGGCGCCACCGCGTTCCAGCCGCTTGTCGCAGCGGGCCACGGCGGCATCGCTCGATCTATTCACATCGAAAATCATTTAAAAACGCCCAAGTCTCGGGACGATTAGTATTTTCAAAATTTGTTATACAGTACAAAAGTTGGAAGGAATTGTGTACAGACAGAGTATTAGTTATAATATATTATTCGGGTTTGTTGAGATCGGTTATGATTAGTGCCAGCGCGTACGAGCGGGACGGAGCAAGCCATGTTGCGGTCCAGTCCGCTCGCTCGCACACACACTCCGTACTCTGCTGGATCCTGCACTCCACTATTAGCAGTTGGTTTCCTCATTTAGTTGATTGATGCGTGTTTATTGACTGTCATCATGGGTTTGAATTAGTTTTCTAAATGTGTTCTTAGCTGAGTCAAATACAAGGGTCACAAGCGTTACAAGCAGAGTACTGAATGTGGACATTGTTTAACTGTAAATGCAGAATATCAACAGAAAACGAACTCGGGCGGAGTGTTTGTCCAAATATCTATTGAAGTTAATAAAAATCCTATTCTAAGTTAAATGAAAAAATGACGACTTTTTTTAACAGTACAGAAAAGAATGATACGTGATGATGATGTGATGAGACAGACACTTCGTTCGTGTGACTTCAATTACCGCAGGTTTGGTTTGTTGACACTGTTACTGCCTCACTTGTACATATATTAATGTAAGTAATACAAATAAAATGAGATCGTTGAAACAACTGGTGGTTTCATTTCTTATTTTAAAATAAAGATATTAGACAAAAGTAACTTTAAGACTTTATTGGAAATTCATACCAGAAACACAACATATCTCACTCTATGAAGAAATCACGCATGAAAACAAAATCGGACCTAATATACCTAATCGAAACATCATAAAATATTTACCTATCTGTGCATTTTCTCTCAGTTATTCACCATAGAATACTACAAGACTTAAGTTGTTTCTAAATTAAAGTCTAGTCTTCTCAAATGGCCAATCGCAAGGCGAGCAGTTGATCGTGTTCTAATAAGTTTATCTCAAATAAAGGAGACTTTTTCGTGATATTCCAGACCCCTCTGAATTTTTCAATATACTTACTTACTACAAGTTGACGTGGACCTTTTGCGATTTGAGTATTCTTTTGTCTAACCTAAGGTATTGAAAGCAATATAATTTAATATCACGAAATATGACAGGCTTTTGACTATGTAAAATATTGCTATGCCGGTAACTTCTGCTAGCCGGTGTAATGTTGCTGTAGGAAGACCCTCAGCGCCGCAACGCGCCGCGTAGTTGGGCAACACCCGCGAGTTACGCAGTCGCGCCGCCCTGACACCGCCGACACAGCTCCGTCTGTAAACATGCGGTGAAAAAAAATTATCATAATTATTATCAGCATCATATCGTCGAAACGAAATATGCTGACTGGAGTATCTTATGATAACATGTTTTGGTAAATATATTTAAGGTTATGGTGTAGGAATAACAGGCATAAAACGCACCAGCGGCGAGGAACCACTCGTGCAGCGCGCGCTCGCGGTCGTAGGTGACGCCGTCAGCCGCGCGTGCCGGCTCTGAGCACAGCGCGTGCGACAGCGGGGCAGCGCAGCCAGTGCGGCGCAACGTGCATCTGAAATGTGTTTGACCAAATGCACTCAGACACACTGAACTACTATATTAACTCAGTGCTCAGAAATAATTTTATTTCGCGATGAGGACTTGTTAACAAGTTACTTTTAGTATGGTACTAGCTGTGCCCGCGACTTCGTACGACCGGTTTGTATGGGAAACACGCAGTGGCGAACATACCGAAAACGCTTCTCCGCGCGTAGGAGCGGGATCTTGTTTCTCGTTGTCTGATTGATTGTTTTTGTATGGAAAACACGCTTCCGCGCGCGGGCTAGCAGATCCCGCTCCTACGCGCGGAGAAGCTTTTTCAGAATGTTCGACCGATACTGCGTGTTTTCCATACAAACTGGGATACTTGTTCAAGGTAAGAATATATTGAATGATCCCAACCAAAGCGGTGGTAGGCTCCGCTAGGGGCCGTCTGGCTCGCTACCACCCTCTCACCGGAGTTTGGCGCCAAACAGCTTGCTGTGTTCGGTCGGTCTGTGTGAGAATGCCAGTGCCTTAACAGGCATCCTCTGGGTTTGCTCGATCCATCGTCGACCTCTGTCATGGTCATCCCTGACTTAGGTGTCTAGGGCAAACCCTTTTCCGAATAAAAAAAAAAAACATTATTGATAAAATTATTAATACCCTTTACTAATACTCAAATTTATTGATAAAAATATCGATAAATTTTCCTTGGTATTGATACCAGTATCGATATTATTAGTATTTTTCGTAATATCGATAACTGTCCCTGGTTATAATCTGTTAACAACAATCGTTTGACTAAACGTTTGAATGTCTAATCAGTCCATATCAGTTTTGACTTGGTCACGTTGGTCAATAACCCATATTGACTGAATGTCGGGTCTTTAAATCAGTCAATAAGGGTTTTGACCGACACTCTCAGTCAATATATTCTTACCTTGAACAAGTATCCCAGTTTGTATGGAAAACACGCAGTATCGGTCGAACATTCTGAAAAAGCTTCTCCGCGCGTAGGAGCGGGATCTGCTAGCCCGCGCGCGGAAGCGTGTTTTCCATACAAAAACAATCAATCAGACAACGAGAAACAAGATCCCGCTCCTACGCGCGGAGAAGCGTTTTTCGGTATGTTCGCCACTGCGTGTTTCCCATACAAACCGGTCGTACGAAGTCGCGGGCACAGCTAGTACCATACTAAAAGTAACTTGTTACAAGTCCTCATCGCGAAATAAAATTATTTCTGAGCACTGAGTAATATAGTAGTTCAGTGTGTCTGAGTGCATTTGGTCAAACACATTTCAGATGCACGTTGCGCCGCACTGGCTGCGCTGCCCGCTGTCGCACGCGCTGTGCTCAGAGCCGGCACGCGCGGCTGACGGCGTCACCTACGACCGCGCCGCGCTGCACGAGTGGTTCCCTCGCCGCTGGTGCGTTTATGCCTGTTTATATCCTACACCATAACCTTAAATATATTTACCAAAACATGTTATCATAAGATACTCCAGTCAGCAATATTTCGTTTCGACGATATGATGCTGATAATAATTATGATAATTTTTTTTCACCGCATGTTACAGACGGAGCTGTGTCGGCGGGTGTCAGGGCGGCGACTGCGTAACTCGCGGGTGTTGCCCAACTACGCGGCGCGTGCGGCGCTGAGGGTCTTCCTACAGCAACATTACACCGGCTAGCAGAAGTTACCGGCATAGCAATATTTACATAGTCAAAAAGCCTGTCATATTTCGTGATATTAATTATATTGCTTTCCAATACCTTAGGTTAGACAAAAGAATACTCAAATCGCAAAAGGTCCACGTCAACTTGTAGCTAAGTAAGTATATTGAAAAATTCAGGAGGGTCTGGAATATCACGAAAAAGTCTCCTTTATTTGAGATAAACTTATTAGAACACGATCAAACACGATCAACTGCTCGCCTTGCGATTGGCCATTTGAGAAGACTAGACTTTAATTTAGAAACAACTTAAGTCTTGTAGTATTCTATGGTGAATAACTGAGAGAAAATGCACAGATAGGTAAATATTTTATGATGTTTCGATTAGGTATATTAGTCCGATTTTGTTTTCATGCGTGATTTCTTCATAGAGTGAGATATGTTGTGTTTCTGGTATGAATTTCAATAAAGTCTTAAAGTTACTTTTGTCTAATATCTTTATTTTAAAATAAGAAATGAAACCACCAGTTGTTTCAACGATCTCATTTTATTTGTATTACTTACATTAATATATGTACAAGTGAGGCAGTAACAGTGTCAACAAACCAAACCTGCGGTAATTGAAGTCACACGAACGAAGTGTCTGTCTCATCACATCATCATCACGTATCATCTTTTCTGTACTGTTAAAAAAAGTTCGTCATTTTTCATTTAACTTAGAATAGGATTTTTATTAACTTCATAGATATTTGGACAAACACTCCGCCCGAGTTCGTTTCTGTTGATATTCTGCATTTACAGTTAAACAATGTCCACATTCAGTACTCTGCTTGTAACGCTTGTGACCCTTGTATTTGACTCAGCTAAGAACACATTTAGAAACTAATTCAAACCCATGATGACAGTCAATAAACACGCATCAATCAACTAAATGAGGAAACCAACTGCTAATAGTGGAGTGCAGGATCCAGCAGAGTACGGAGTGTGTGTGCGAGCGAGCGGACTGGACCGCAACATGGCTTGCTCCGTCCCGCTCGTACGCGCTGGCACTAATCATAACCGATCTCAAACAAACCCGAATAATATAATATAACTAATACTCTGTCTGTACACAATTCCTTCCAACTTTTGTACTGTATAACAAATTTTGAAAATACTAATCGTCCCGAGACTTGGGCGTTTTAAATGATTTCGATGTGAATAGATCGAGCGATGCCGCCGTGGCCCGCTGCGACAAGCGGCTGGAACGCGGTGGCGCCGCTCGGCTCGCAGTATCGCAGTAGCAATAACAGTTAGTAGTAGTCAGTAGTATGTACAATTTACAGGTGCGAGGGCCGCGCGGATCGACATCGCTGCGACCGCTCGCTATTTACAGTTTGTTTCCCATAATATAAACTTTAGTACCGATACGGGTATCGCAACATTTTATTCGACTCCACTCCGGTCGTATCACATCGCGCGGCCGGTCGCGCTCGCAGCTCACCTTCACTATCTAATCGATATAATATTTGAAATTTTTACAATAAATAGTTTTAAACTTATTTCACTAGGCATCGAATGCATAGCGTTGGACGTCACACGAGTCACACAGAGTCTATCTCCCACTAGCGGCGGCTTCGCACCTACCGCGCACGACGGGCTCCCGCTCTACGCGGGCCGCTATTTTGCCTCGTCTTCGTCATGGCACATCACCCTGTAAACAACAAGATAACGTTGTTTATTTGGGAATAAATTACAAGCTTTCATATTTCCATGCTTGAAATAGTAAAGTGTATTTACGAGAAGAGTACAGCGAGCGCGACCGCGGCGGCGAGGCGTGCGAGGCGCGGGGGGCGCGGCAGGCGGTCAGCGAGCGCGCGGCTGATTGCGGCGAGCGCTGCCCCCGCAGCAGGCACGGCCCCGCCCACCGCTGCGTGCGCCGCCAGCGCGCCCGCCAGCGTTGGCGTCCGCGGTAACAGCGACGATCCACTATTACCGTGTTGCATCGCTGCCGGCTGCTCACCTGTAAAAAACACAAAGAAACATTTGTTTATGTTATTCATGTGAAAGATTAGTTTTTTTTATAGTTAATAGGCAATCATTTGTCCGACATCAGTCTCACCTGATGGGATTTATATTTTTTTATTATATTAGCCTAAAGTGTCCCACTGCTGGGAAAAGTTCTCCCCTCTCTCTTTCCACGCAACACGATCCATGGCTGTTTCCAACCAGTTGGTTTCGAAGTCGACCAGGTCATCCCGCCATCGCATCCTCGGTCTCCCTCTGCGCCGACGTTCTTGTGGGACAAATCCGTGGCTAGTTTTGGCCCACCTCTCGGGATGCATTCGGCACACATGGCCAGCCCAGTCCCACTTAAGCCTTGCGGCTTTTTTTGCCACGTCGTCAGTGATTTGTGTTTGGGAGCGGAGTGTGGTGTTCCTGACGCGATCGGTCCTTTTTACACCTAGAATGCTCCGCTCCATTGCTCTTTGAAATGCCCTGAGTTTGAACTTCTGCGAACCGGTCAAGGACCAAGTCTGTGCTCCGATACGAAATGTTGGACCAGATGCTTGTAATTTCATAGAGCTTGTGCTGTTACTATATATTTTCTATAAAATATTGATGTAGGTTTCATCTATCTCTAGTTCGCGCAATGCGGTGAAAATGGAATGGTGGTAAATACTGACGAATGCTTTGGTGTAATCTACAAATGCGATATACAAGGGTTTATGATACTCTGAGAACTTCTCTATGATTTGTTTAAGGGCCTGTTAATGATCTGTAATTGAGAAACTAGGACGAAAGCCGGCCTGTTCGGGTGATTGGTGCCTATCAAGCTTGCCGTCAATGCGGTTCTGTATTACTTTAATAAAAGTTTTGTAGACGTATGAAACCAAGCTGATAGGCCGATAATTACCTAGGTCACAGGATTTATATAACAAAATAAATAATACAACTCCACTGTTGAAAGCCCCTCAGTAATTGGATACAACGGAAAAATTCACTTTCATGTTTGCAAAACGCTTTAGGAAATGTGGCTTACCACTGAGCACATGCAGTACAACGGATGCTGAGTCGAGATTGGAGGGAGCGCACGAGTAATTTCCGGAGTCCTCGCGACGAGGGTTGTAGATGATCAGGTTGCCTACCTATAGAAATAGAAGAAGAAATAAGACATTAATATTTTGGAAAATTTGACTAAAAGTAACACTTGGGTGGGATTTGTTGAACCCACGGTCTTTGGCGTATCGTTCCGACGCTCTAACCACTGAGCCACCAAGTGATTCAATCCACCCAGTGAAACTACTATCCGTGCGCGATCTGATTGCAGTCGGGGTCTTGTAAAAAAGAAATGTAGCGCCAATATAATAAACAAAATTATTTAAATACTAACAGATACAAGCAGTTACAACTTCAAACTTTGGGTACGGAACCCTAAAAATAAGACAAGTAATCTTCGACACATTTTTTTATATAATTTTTATGAGCGCCATCTGTTAAAAGAAAGCTTGTCCTATGTGACTTACAAAGTTAACTGAAGATAACTGTTAACTTCAATTCGAGTTTTCTTAGAAAATAATCATCTTGCACTACATTTCAGTAGGTACTTCTTCTGAATTATATAGTGATACATTCATGACATAATGATTTTGTTTATCAACTTTCTGGCTCAACAATATTTTCAAAATAAGTTCTTATCACGGCATACAACCAAATTCATATTGAAGAAACCGACATTCTGCAAACTGTTATCAGTTATACTCCCATTGGATTATCTGAATTTCCAATGATGACTTTTGGTATGATAAACGCCGTGCAGACTTTCCAACGGTTTATTGATGAGGTAATTTGTGTAAGCGTACGGATACCTCCATTACATCCTCATGTTAAGTACTTATCCACTAAGCGTGACAATGAAAACAAATTTAATACGCTCTAACCAGGAAGACACTTAGCAGATGATTGTTTTAGTTGGTATAATAGTAGGAAGTATGTGTTTACTGACCGTGGTGTCGGGGGAGATGCGCTCCATGCGGATCTCGACGAGGCTGCGGTCGTAATTGAGCACACGCTCGTCGTTGTGGTACCAGAAGATATACGCCGGCTCCTCCAGCGCCTGTGTGATCACGCACTTCAGGCTGACGGTGCTGCCGGCCTTCACGTACAGGTCCGACTCGCCTACGATCTCGATCTTTGGCACTGGAATTGAAACAAAATGTTTTTATATCGTGTGGTTTTATAGTCGGGATTTCAACGTTACGTTTATGAATAGCTTCAAATCTTGAACTAATAGAATTAGTATTGTTCCAGAACCATCTCATCAACAAAAACGACTCAACTGAAAGTGTTGCCGTCCTTTTTATTGATAGAAAATTACAGGTAGGTATGGACTTATATTAGTTAAGTCGTGTCTTTTTTTTACAACGCCGGATAGCTAACAATTTTGAAAACTGATGAAATTAAAAACTAGTGCTACTAACCGACGACGTTGAGCTGCACAAAGTGGCTCATCTTAGGCTCGGTGCCGACCTGGCACTCGTACACGCCGGCGTCGCGCGCCTGCACGTATTTCACCTGAAAATGCAAAGGCACTAAATTATTACATGCTCATATTATGTGCGTTATTGGTAAAACAAACACCTAACTTCTCCAGTCAGCAGAGTGAAGGAAGATGATGATAAAGAAATATGGTTTAGGTAAGAAGATGATCAAGATATATCAGACTGCACTTGACAGATTTGTAGGTGGCAGACACGCGTCAGACACTTATGTTCCTGATGCTCTTCTGGGGAATACTATTCCTACGCCTTTTGCCACCAAAGCAAACGGTACTTTTAGGTCTGAGTTTGACAGTGAAACAAGAGATCTTAGCGCTCAGGATGAGCAACGCTCTTTGAACCGCGTTATGTGTACTATATCAGCGAGAACGCACCTGTAGTGTCCATGTGTCAGTGGCTTCGACGAGGAACGCCTGGAAGCGCTCGTCCGCAATGAACGTGAACCGATCCACGGTGAGGATGTGCGCATCTCGCCGCCGGATCCACGACACTGATTTGTTGCTTAACTGTCGCACCTACAAATACAAAACTTCCTGAGTCGTATGTCTATGGAATAGAAACCTAATATTTAAAGGCTGTATTAGGGAGTTGTATTTGGTAGGTATTAATTAGATGAACGACACAGGTCAAGATAAAGATGAACGTGACGATTGTGCAGATGTGTTGATTATTTTTGGGCGCGGTGGGGTCAAAGTAGGCCCCGTGTAAAGCCCAGAATCACGCTTGCTTACCTTGCAGGGCAGGTAGGCGTGCGTGCCGAGCTGCGTGGTGATGTTGTTGGGCGCGGTGGGGTCAAAGTAGGCCCCGTGTAAAGCTCAGAATCACGCTTGCTTACCTTGCAGGGCAGGTAGGCGTGCGTGCCGAGCTGCGTGGTGATGTTGTTGGGCGCGGAGGGGTCGAAGTAGGGCCCCGTGTAAAGCCCGACGTAGCGCTTGCGAACGCGCGCGCCGGCGCCGCCCGTCTCGCCGCACGACAGCACTGCAACGAGACAAAAAACACATAGAAATATAAGTAATAGTAAAAACACTACATTATTTGCATACAAGCCGCCAAAATTAGGTTTATAAAGACGAGTATTCAATTAAGGCAGAAAGTCTTACGTTCTGACAACCCACGTGACGAAAAAGAATTTTTCTCATGCGGCTAAATTTTAAATTTCAGGTTGTATTGGTATTTTTTTCTGCTTTATTTGAAAATTGGAAATAGGTACTCTGTTCGTACAGAGGGCGCGGCACGCGTGTCCGACGCGGTATGCTAATCGACGCTCGGCCGCCGCCGTTCGATCCAGCCTGTCATTTCGGACCAATTATGCAAATTAATTACTTTGTGTTGAGTCATTGGAACAAATTCAACTTGATTTGTCTCCGTGAATAACTCGTCTAAAAATTCGTAAATTAATTTGAAATCTATTATTTTAGTTTCATTCACCAACAATCTCTTCAAGGAAAAGATGAGAGTTTAGTCTGTATTGGCGTTTATTTATGCGTTTACATTTTGCCTGTCTCGTGGTGGAAAGTGGTGTGATTCTTTGTATTGATACTTTTTCGTCTGAGCTATAAAATTGTGTAAGTTTAAGTCATGTGGACCCAATAATTGTAAAATTTTGAGCAAAGCCCGCAAAGGGAAAGTTTAGCTTGGCGCATGGCAGGGGAGCAAGGATAACAACTTGGCGTTTGGTTGTATATCTTCTTTATTAGTTACTCCTTTATCCTATGAGTTCCATCTTACAACTAGCCTACTATGGCTTATAATATAACTAATTTAAAAGCTAAGACACCACGGAATGCTATCTAACCCAAGTATCTAACGTTATCAGAGAAGAGAGAGCTATACTGTACTTTGCCATTTCACAGTCTGAATACAGAGAAGAGTAATACTTAATACCTAAGTCTGAATAACCAGCAAAACTTAGAGCAACGCGGTCTTCCGTTCCGTTCCGGATATGGGAGGCCCGTGTTGCTCTAAGCATTAAAATTAGGTACTGACACATGAGACAGTTCCCTCCACCTTGTGAATGAACAAGTTTTTTTTTTTATAAATATTTTTTTTTATTTTATTTTCTTTTGTGACATTGATATAATTTTCTTTGTAATGCTGAATTGCTAGTCTGCAGAAGCCATTTAAATAAAAAGAAGAAGAAGAAGACTCGCTTGTGACTTTCTAAAAGTGTTCGTAAGAATCTATTTGGAAATAAATGATTTGACTTTGCAACGACGGCAACGACATAATGCGTTGAATGTGACTCTATTGACATAGTTACCTAATTATACAGGTTACGGTGCCCGCAAAGCAATTTTTATGTTTGTTTGGCATTTTTTTGTATAAAACCGCGCATATAGATGCGGCACACGGTGAGCTGAGTGCAGTAGTGACGCGGTGTCGTATCGTCGCGTGACGTCACCGTTGCGCTCGACCTACTTCTGCCGGTAGAAAACATAATTATCCAAATTTGAAATTGATACGAGTTCCAAAACATCCGAGAATTTGAGATAATTTTATTGTTTACAAGCTTCGAGCGCGCTTTACGCGAAAACGTCACTCAGATCGGAAATTAATCTGTCGCCATGACATGAGCCCATTATTTATGACACAGATATGTTAATATACAGGGTGTCCAGGAATTAATGGATAACCCTTTAACTGCGGCTAGCTTGACCGATGCCCTACTTGTAAAAAAATTATGACCTCAGTAAAAGTGTCACTTTTTTTTTTTCACCGTAGGAGGTCAAAGACAAAATTTTAAAAATATTTTGCCTAATTTTTTCAATAAAACTTATTTTTTAAATTATTTTCTTATAAATAGGTACTAAAATAATGTATTCATTTTAAGTATCAACTATTAAGGTATATTAAAAAAAATAAAAAACCCAAAAATATTGATATTTAATGAAATGGCATGAAAATAACTGAGCGTAGGGAGAAAATTATTAAAAAAACGGTTTTTGTACGATATTTCGAAAACTGTGACACTTTTACTGAGGTCATAATTTTTTTACAAGTAGGGCATCGGTCAAGCTAGCCGCAGTTAAAGGGTTATCCATTAATTCCTGGACACCCTGTATACTTAATTCGATCGATAAAACCTTTGTTTGAGAATGAAGAGGAAGTTGGGAACAAAGTATTGTGATGATGCTAGTCGGAGGGACTGTGATCATTGACATTTAATATTTATGTTTCTACTCTGATCTCAGGGGTGAGATTCGGTATAGTGCTCTGGGAGTGGTTTTGGGTGATTTGAATGAAAGACACATTTGAGTTTTTACAGATAATTAAATATTTATTTTTACTTTTAAGGCAATGGTTCCTACTACTCTAAAACGCATCTTATTTCTATGGTAAACAGATAAGTCAACCCTCGTGTAAACCTATGTGCATACGGTGCAATGTGACAGGCGCAGCAAGCCTCTAAAATCTAGCAGGTAGAACAGGAATTCAGGTATTAACATAAGGCAATAGGCTAAAGGCGCACAGCAATGGGTGATCGAGCTATCCAGCTGTATTTTGCTTAGACCTCCTAGAACTTCCTCACTGAGAATATACAACAAAATATGACGCTGCAAGAATTCTGGAATCTCTTTTGAAGGTTTTCAGGGATAGAATGGGGACTAGTTACTTCCGGCATCTGTGATCTCCAGCTGCCGAGCCTCTAACTACTTCCAGCAACCGTGATACTCCAGCTGCTGAGTTCTAACTACCTTCGGCATCTGTGATCTCCAGCTGCCGAGCTTCTAACTACTTTCCAGCAACTGTGATGTCCAGCTGCAGGGTTCTAAACTACTTCCAGCAACCGTGATGTCCAGCTGCAGGGTTTCTAAACTACTTCCAGCAACCGTGATGTCCAGCTGCGGGGTTCTAAACTACTTCCAGCAACCGTGATCTCCAGATGCTGGCTTTCAGGATAGGGAAGGATATTTCCAGAAGTATTGCAGGTATTCTCAGTATATTCTACGTAATAGCTAGGCTTGAAACAACAAAACAGGTTCATGAGAATGATATTTCTTTGGATCAGTCTTCCAGCAAAAAAAGCTTTTTGGAAAAGACACACCACTAACCTGGATGTACCTAGCAGGCGAAGGTCGGTGAGCAGGATGTGGTACTGGTTTATATTTCGGAAAAATATTCTTAATACAATGAAATTTAATACTGGGAGAAACAGACTACGTTTGACGGTTTACACGCCGCACCGAGGTTTCTCGGCTGGAGGCGTATTGTGTCCGTGACTGCCTGGAGAGAACTGACCTCCGGAGCTACGCTGCACGCGCTTATATAGGCGTTTCACCTCCTCCCGCACCCCACGGAATGCAAATGGCGTCGAGAGGTACTCTGTCGGGCTCGGTTAGGGCTGTATACAGGTTTACGCTAGGGCTGCCGCATTTAACATCTCAATTAGCACATCACAGTATGCAAATAATATTTTAAAACTCGTCTTCTATTTTGTCTTCTAGGCCAGATAGAAGAAGCTCTCTCATAAAACGTTATTTTAAAAACTTTGTTTTGAACATGCTTGTGAGCGTTAAATAACCTCCTTGAAACTGTTTGCGATTGGTAAAGACACTTTTAGTAAAAAAAAAAAACCTGTTTATGTTTGTATGAGACTTTTGCAAACGTTTGAAAAGAATTTTACGCCTGGTTCTAGTCTAGGAGGTGTTAAGTACAATTTTTTTTTCATTGGAAGTGGATTTATTTACAAATACTATAAACTATACATACATAAAGAAAATTTCGTCCAGCACGCCACATCGAGGCAGGGTTCCCAGGATATTGGCAGCGTTGCCTCGTTGCGTTTTATTTATTATTGGTTGGTGAGCTGTAAATTGTTTGAATAATGTATCAGCGCTGTAGCCGGCCGCTTCCACCGCAATCATAAATTCAGATCTATAGTTCGGTGAAGGCCAGCCTAGTCTGGACTTAGGTCTAGTCTAGCGGTTGGTCGTAACATTCCGAACATGATTTGTGTAATTGCTCCGAGACGTCTACACAGTAATGATCATGAATCATTGCTTCTTGCGTATAAAATAATTCATGTTTCAGAATGTATTTCTAAGTTAACGTAAATCGCCATAATTACTATACAAAATCTTACCCAAAATCCTTGAAATGTTTCCGCCTACATGGTCTGCCTACAGCTACATACATACATAACGTCACGCCTCTTTCCCGGAGGGTTAGGCAGAGATCACATCCTTCCACTTGCTACGATCCTGCAAACTTCTTTCGCTTCAACTACATTCATCAATCTTTTCATGCACGCTCGTCGGTTTAGGGTACTCCTGACCATTCTCTTAGACGTCCCCGATTTGATCGCGGTACGTTCGTCGAGGTCTTCCCCTTCCAACGTTCCCACTCACATTCGCCATGTATATCTGTTTAGTTATGTTACAGCGAATATGCATGAATTTACATTATGTACCTATATTTATTTTTATTTTATTAAATGTGAATATTTTGATTTCAAAAAGTTATTTTTACCCATGGAATCCATTCGATCTGGCCCGTATTTATAATCAGCTCTCAAGAGTGACAGCGAGTTTGAGTTCGTATCAGAAATGTCATTCCAGTACAAAATTACCTGTCAAATCCGCACTCGATATTGCTCTCAATCTTGAGATCGCTTTATAAATACGAGCCTAAGAATCACGTAGCAGACACAAATCAGCAGATAGCGGCGTCTCGTATCGACTGGTAGTAGCTCGTGACGGGTACAAGCTTCGTGCGGGGAATACCGGCCCGCGGCGTAGCGACATGAAATACCCATTGAAATGTTTATTTTATTTGGCAGAACACGCTCGCGATTAGAGAATATTGTGCGAGCTGTATATAGGGACCGGGGGGGCGGCGGGGCGAGGGGAAGGTAGGAAGCAGGTTGTCAGTCCCGGCACGTACTCGCGCGGATTCATTTCACGAGCGGCCTTTTTATAATTTAATCTTATGCCTTGTTACAATCACAATGATAAAAGGGCGTGTAACTCTCCGGAATATTCATGAGCGATGTGTCCGTTACACACGGAGCGGTCCCGGTCGTGTGCGCGCCCGTATGTCCCGGTTCCGCCCGGGGGTAGCACCGGGCAAATTGGAAGCTTCGAAATCGCGGGTTAATTCCATTCGCCAAATTGCTATGTAAATAACGAATTTCAGCGTCATAGGTCACTTTGTATATTTTTTTGTCTCTTGATGGAAATTAATTTGTGACAGTTAAAATTCTAGTGCCAGAAATAATTCAATTTCTGAATTTCCGATTGGCATTGTTCTGTTTAACAATAATATACTCTTCGGTGCTGTGCTGAGTCCGTATAGATACTCGTAGTAAATTTTACAACTGCACGAGTAAAAACAATTATTTTGGAAGGTATCTAGTATCTACAAATCGTATTCGAAATATATACAGTTAAATTTTCTAATACGAAATGCAGCCTATCGACGGGCTCCTAGCGAGATAACAAATTTTATGTAATTGGTGTGGTGATACCCGCCAATTCCCGCCCCTCGCTCATCCGCACCTGATGACCGCGCGTGTGGTGTACGCAAACTCCCGCAATACGAAGTAGCGTCACGACCTGGCGCCGGATTACAGACCTCCTCGCAAGTGAACAAAATCGCTCTTTGTGCAAGGCATTTGTTTTGTGTCGCTTTGTTTCTTTCAGGCGCCGGGACGTGCGGTGGCGGCGGCGGCGGCGGCGCGGTGCTTCAAGTGCTGCGGTTCCGCTCGGACCTTTCCGGCTTTCATAATTTAGAGTGGCTTTACCGCACCCCGCTCCACATACGAACCACATGGTGCAGACTTCCTTTTGCCGTTTTTGATATCTTATTCAATTGTTCCGTGTTTAGTGCAGCGGCGCGCTGGCTCCTATTGCTGTTGGAAGGTCGCCAACACAAAACAGGATGCTGAAGAAACAAATTTGAACAGGACGCGTTCCAGATATAGAAGAGTATATTGTGAAGTCATTAGGGTGCATATTTTACAGTACTCAGCCAGTTTTCATTTAGCTGCTGCCAAAAACTAGTGCAGAAATTTCGCAGATACGTTTTTCGATTGCCGATAAAACTGCGCAACTTAAAGTAGACGAAAGTCTTAGTAGTAAACAAACCAGTAACGTTTCTTTATCTTTACGGATAAACAAAATGGCATAAAAGTTTTATAAACTTTTAAAGCCCTTTGCCTTGAAACAAGATGTAGGCAGAGTGTAATATATGAGTCTGACGTCGTCAGACTATGAACGTCAGACTAATGAATTATACTGTGATGTAGGTATGTATACCAAGAAGGTGTCGTGTGCATCTAATAGCGTTTCGGCCTGTTTGTGACACAGTCTAATGAAGTTAAATTCGATCGATTTGGCAGGTGGGCGGCTGCGGGCGTCGGACGGATTGACACGCTCGGCGGCGGCTGCACGTCTCACGACCGCGTGTTTAAACGTCGCGGCGGCGGCGACGTGACGTGTGACGAGTAAACACAAGTGTTTGGTCGCAGGACGTCGGCCGGCAAACACCGTCCACCCGATCGGATCGTAATTACCGAACGGATGTGCGATCCATTATTCAGCTAAGATCCCGCGAGAGACGCGCGCCTGACATGCACGTCCATCCAATTTACATTCATTAACTATTCACTTTGTATTGCTCAAATTCCCTGTACGCCGCCACTCGATTACCGCCCTGCGAGGTTTAGAACTTGACTTGTGCAAATCACACTTAATTACGACTTGTTACTGAAGTTTCGGAAATCGCGTTCTGAAATTGTAGACGAAGCGCGTCGCAGGAACCGGACACAATTCCTTAACGAAAGAAGCTAATTTGCTCGGCGGTGATTTAGTTGACTCCTACCTAACAGAACATTCATTACTACTGCTACCATTTACTGAAGACGTTTCCCGCAATACAAGAACTAGCCGGTGGATTAATGGCGGTGATGATTATCAGGGCGTGCGGGGGCGGCGGCGGGGCGCGGGGTGCGGGGACAGAGTGGGCAGAGTGGTTTATATTCAACAATGCACAGTATACAGGTTGAAAATAAGCAGGTACAAAAGAAAGCACATCATATTTTCAAATCTACGTAGCATCGTAGGATAGGACGAAGGCATCCTTAATTACATAATATGTCACTGATAAAAAATGTGCTTAGTTTAAAATCTTTATTCAACGTCTTGTTCTCAAAAAGATCAGCCAACTGCTGGATACCTACACACTGAAGTAAAATTCTTTGTGTCCAACTTTTCATAACCAAAAGTTATATCAAGTAGACGTGTGGTGTTGTGTACATATAACAGCCGTGGGCGGGGTGCTGGGTGCTTGGTGTTCGTGGCTCGGTGATATTAAGCCCTCACTCGCCGCAACAAAGGTGCGTCGTTAGTTGGAATCGCAGGATTATTCGGGGCGGAAACATCCCGCGAAGCAGTCTAAATTACCTCCGAATACAAACAAAAGACCGCCACAGAAAGAGCGAGATTGAACGAGAATAGTAAATGAGCTTCCTAATTAGAGACTCATTAAGGTCACGAGTGTCAGTCTAGCGCTACGTTTGCGTTTTTGCTCATGATGCATTTATATTACTTTCACCCCAGACAAAATGGATTTGCTCCTCTTTTCCACAAGAACCAAAAGCACTTTTTGTTGTGAACAGGTTGCCTACCTTATATATATGTTACACACAATCCCCGAAATCGCTCATTGGCCGGATAAAAGGCACACTTCGCGGATGGCCATTGAGCGTTTTACAACAACCATTTCGCGGACTGGTAAACACGAAACAGCCAATTGCCGAATTCATTAAAATATCAGGTGTAAAAGACATTAAACTACCAGGCATGAGGGACAACTTAACAAAAACTGATAGAGGTTGTTCAGTTCATGAAATTGAACAGATTTGCTCAGGAAATTATCATCGAAGTGATCATTTTGCATAGGAAAGTCAAAAAATATTTTCTTTTCCTGAAATAATTTCCTGTTGAAAGTTGTTCAGTTTCATTGATTGAGCAACCCCTATCAGTTAGCGTTAAGTTGTCCCTCATGCCTGGTGTTTAATGACCTTTACACCTGATATTTCAATGAATTCGGCAATTGGCTGTTTCATATTTGCCAGTCCGCGGATTGGCAAATGCAAAACGCTCAATGGCCGAAATAAAAGGACAATTCGGGAATTGCGCGTTTTGAATTTGCCAATCCGCGAAGTGTGCCTTTTTTAAGGCCAATGCCCGATTTCGGGGATTGTGCGTAACATATACATATACTAGCTTTCCGCCCAACGGTTTCACCCGCAGCTAAAAGAGTTTTCCCGTGGGATTGAGTTCCCGCGCTGTTCCTACCTCCGAAATTGACGGAAATTCCATACAAACTTTCATTCCCCATTTAACCCTTTAAGGGATGGAAAATACAAAAATTGTGAAACACGTATTCATTATTTTTTAATCTTTAGTTCAAATACTAAATTGGAAGATCTTACCTTCAAAATTGACAAAATTTTCATACAAACTTCCTTCCCCTATCTGATGGACGCTTCCGTATCTGATGTGTCTAACAAAGGACGAAACAGTGGTTAACAGACGACGAACCG
Source organism: Scrobipalpa atriplicella (assembly GCA_029255725.1). NCBI lineage: Eukaryota > Metazoa > Arthropoda > Insecta > Lepidoptera > Gelechiidae > Scrobipalpa > Scrobipalpa atriplicella. The sequence continues at coordinate 19,524 of JARACY010001845.1, forward strand.
ATACGTTTCGTTTTCTCTTACTGTTATTACAAAGGCAAAAGTGCCTTTGTCCACCGCTTAGTTTACAATACACTCAAGGCAAATTGATAATTACTACAGCATGCTTGGGAGAAGAAGAAGCTAGCAAAATCTCTTTTTCTTTCGGTCCCAGTCCAGAATAGAAGCTGTTATATTAAAATACACAAAAATACAAAAATTACCCGTAATGGAGTGACACCTTCTAACAAGGCTGTGCATTTAGAAATTGACTACCATACAAATATTTTAAAATCGCAATTGAATAAACGTGGCGGAGTATTTTATCGGCCGACATTAACACGAGGTTGTAGGAACCAATCATCAGGTTGTTGAAACGCACTCGTGTGGAGTGTTGGTTGGTGTTCGGTAAGCGGATTTCACGAGCATTTGTTCACAACCGTTTAGCGTCGGTCGGTCGTCGGTCGGTCATCGGTCGTACGAGTATGTTGGTCGTCGCTCGTACTCGTAGAGGGTCGCGCTGTGGCGTGCTTTTAATTATCTCTAATTGTTACAAAAAGGATAGGCCCTTTTTTCAATGCGAGTTTACATGCGACATGAAACAAATGAAAGGTAATAATGCTCAGCTGTTTTATTGTTAAGGGACCAATATCAAAATCTACTTGACTTTTGTAGAGGACAAATGATAAATATTTTACCCAATTGTTTTTAAAGTATAAGTATTATTCATTATTGTCACTACATAGTATAAAACAAAGTCGTTCCCCGCTGTCTGTATGTATGTATGTATGCTTAGATATTTATAACTACGCAACGGATCTAGATGCGGTTTTTTAAATAGATAGAGTGATTCAAGAGAAAGGTTTATTATGTATAAAACATGCATAATTTTGTGGAGAAACACTGATAATTTTAGAGGTTTCTAATGTGATGTCGTAAATAAACTCATTTTTTTGCGCTTGTGATATAGCAAATATCACGTGATCACGTTATTGAGATAAGGTCTCTCTCTCCTGATAACTTGGATAGAATCACGTAGAGTGTCGTGGATAGACGCACTCATAGATTACTTTATAAGGTATAGATTTTAGTAATAAAGTGAGTTCAGTATACGGAGTGTACAAGAGTTTCATTTGAACAACAACTCCCTCTCGCCCGTGTCTCCCAAGTTAGTTCACGCTTACATTGCAAACGCTGGCTGAACCCTACGAGATAGATCAAAATAATGTACTACAGTATTATACACCTTAATAAGGTCAACAAAAAAGTCCGCGATGGTATATCTCTTAGGGATAACCCACAATAACCATTTTGAATACTTTACATTTTACGAGAAATAATGGCTTATTTACGAAGCAATTTTAAGAATACACTGTATCAATTCTTATCAAAATAAATATTTTATTATACTTGTGAATTAAATGTAGATTATAACCGTCCTTTACACTATACTTTCGACGAACTTACGCGAAATCGAAAAATATAACACGAGACGCGCGCCCCCCGGCCGATCGGCGCTCTTGCCTTTTCTTGCTTGAAAATATTTCAGAAGACAACCTATGAACCTAAGTATATATTAATGCAAACAGTATCTAATGGTACCTACTTACACATAGATAATATTTTCCTAAAAATATTGTGTGGGGTCTACATGATAAATGAAAATATCTCCGGTATCGTACAATTGCGGGTAATATCTTTGGAGATAATTGATAAATGAATTTATTTTGGAAGTTTTGTTTTGACATACATACTTATCGGCAATGTTATTAAATTTTACCCGTGCGAAGCCGGGGCGGGCCGCTAGTTATTATTATAAAGGTGAGCCGTGTATCACAAGACAGGCCGCTGCACCCCCGTGCGTGAGTCGTGCGTGTATCGTGCGTGCGTCGCGCGGTTTACGGCCGACATAAAGCGGTTTACGACGAGTTAACTACTCGCCGGCCTCGACCCGAGCACGCCACCCGATAACACCTGCGCTGCCACTAACTATAACTGTTATAATTACACACGTAGCCTTTGCATGTAATGAGACGTTAAGTGTTTTCGAGATAGCGTGCGTCGAGGTACCGCGTAGAGGTACCGTATTTGACTCGATAATGAGAACGGTGTTGCAGTAATTACTCAGGAAATAAATTAAAATACTTCCATTTTAACCTCTGAAGTCTGAAATGTAATTGAATTTAAATTTTAAACCACAACCACAACGCTATCGTAATAAGAACTTCGTAGCTATTCCTTTTGGCGTAGCAGAATGCAACACTTAATTTTAAACTGTCGCGGTTATTTTCACTATAACTAATAAGGCATTTTACGGGTTTCTTACCGCGATTTAAATATTTGAAATATCGGGAACTCATCAAATATTTAAATCGCGGTAAGAAACCCGTAAAATGCCTTATAGTTGTAGCAGAATGCTACGATTGTAGCCGTATGCTATGTATGTATGTATGTAGCTAATTGCTACGGGTGTAGCAGTGGTGCTACGTTATTTAGTAGCACTTGTAGCAGCTAACAAATAGTACGGAATGGTAGGTATCTGTATCGAAATGAGCTTATACACAAATATTATAAAACACAACCATCGGTATTGAATTTAACCTTATTCCAAAAGTTAGTTTAAATGTACCTACATTAATTAGAGATAATACTGAGACTAGAGCGAATTCATAGCATGTAAAATATTCACTTTCACCTTTATGTAGTGGATACATTCTACAGCCGACTTAAAAGCCCAAGTCCATTTACACCTGGAAATAAAATTTGTTTTCAATAAATTTTGAAATTTAAACCTTTGAAATCAAATTAAAACAATACCAAACAAAAAAGTATGAATAAACTAGCTGCTTCTCCTTCCGAGCATATCGTAAAAGCCAGTAAATGGACTTGGGCTTAATACCTACCTAGGTATTGTTTTATTAAAATGAAAAATATAATAATATAATGTGAAAATAAAAAGAAACAATAAATATTGCATTTTCTACTCTCTTTTATTGCACCCAGCCCCAATGACAGCGTGCATTATGTAGGTATGTATTATGTTTGTAGGTTATGTTATAATAACAATTATGTTTGCGGCTTATAATTATGTAAAACAGCGTTGGTGGTGGTAGCGAGTAGCGAGTAATTGGAGTTGTTGTTTGTGTTGCTATTAGCCGAACGACAGTAATTATTACGACGGCGCGGCGGTAGTACAGCAGCGGCAAGTGTACTATCAGCTGCAAAAATGCATATCCAGTTTTGCTTAGGATTAAAGTTTTTGTTCAAAATTTGCAATGATAATTATAAATTATATATCTGGTGGCTAGCCTCAGCTTCGCACGGTTGAAATAAGAATGTACGTTATAATCTACACATACATACATACATACATACATAAATCACGCCTTTATCCCTAAAGGGGTAGGCAGAGCGAAAAACGACCCATAGGTCGTTCCGCCACGTCTGACAAGTTTTGAGGGTTATTATAGGTGTTTATGGTAGTATATCGCTAGAGTGACAGGTTGTCAGCCCATCGCCTAAATTACAATATACTGAAACCCTCGAATCCCTTAGCTGGTTTTTACAGCATGCCCGGGAAGAGATGCAGCTGGCACAATCTATGTTTTTCTATCGCTCCCAGTTCAGCATGGAAGTTATCATCTACACGATGGTGAATAATGTTTTTCAATCGCAAGAAGTTGCGTTTAGTTTGAACAGACAGCACAGATGAAGAGGGTGACATACTTTTATAAGGTGTATTGATTATTGCAAAAATAAATATGAAGTTTCTGTAGCTTTGTTTAAGAAATCTTTAATTTCTTATTTTTAATTGAGTCGATGGTTCAAATCGATTTAGAACAGTGCTTTGCCACAGCAACAGCTTTATCTCTGGCATCCTATAGATCTTATGGAGTATGTTGGAGCACTGTCTATTAGTACATTCCGTAACATTGGATTCTGTCTATTCGGATCCACAGTCGCGATTTGGGCCAAAACACTTTGATTTTTCATTGGCAATAAGCATGCATTTTTACAGCCTGCTGTACAAGCATGCACAGCAACGTGACGTCACGAGCTCGCGACCGTCCGGCTCCGGCCCGAGTTGTAACGAGTGGATTGTTACACAAGTATGCAAATTGAAACGTACTAAGGTGGAAATAAGTTAATACAGAGAAACTAAAATAAACAAGTTTATTAAAAGTAATTTCCTCCGTAGGCTAAGCCATGGGTTCGATCTGGAGGAAGAGAATGTGGTTCCCACCACGTCTACGGGGGAAAATTCATAGTTGATCCCGCCCGCCGCCGCCCACACAGCCTGCCTGTGTGTGTGTGTGTGTGTGTTACCTTTGAAGAGGTGTGCGGCGAGCAGGAGCGCGGCGGTGATCGCGTGCAGCCGCAGTGCGCGCGCGCTCATCCCGCCGCCGCCGCGCCGCCCACACAGCCTGCGAACAATAAATAACAATACAATGAGTATTACATACGATAATCATATAATAAGGGTTGTAAGTAGCATGAAGGTACAATTCTAAGTTGGACTGCACGCAGTAGCAGCAGACTTCGGCAGCAGGTATACACGAAATATGTAAGTTGATCGCTGTGAAAGATGCAATTTCTAAGGAAAACAAAAGAAAATTGCATGTTATAGTCGTTTTGTACAATCATCTGTAACAAACGTTTTCAGTACAGTACCTACCATTATTTATTTTGTTGTTTTGACCTAGTTTTGACATTGGAAATTTCTTTTCGTTCACTTCAGTATAGGGACCCATTTCAAGAAATAGTGCGATCCCTTTAAATATTGGAGAGTTGTGAAGATATAGGTATAACATTCAAAATAGCTCAAAAGACGCGTGTTTACAAGAGCTGTGAGGCGCAGAAATAATATTCGAGAAAGTAAAAATAAAATAAATAAAATCAAAAACGAAAATAGTTATGGCCGTATTAGTGAAAAAAAATGACATTATTTACCGATTTTTTTCGTTTGGTGCTCGATATTTTGGAAACGAAGTATAATATCAAAAAAATAAAAAAAAAAACTAGGGACAGTTAAGTCAGCTACAATTTGAGCTTATAACAAAGACGATCGGTTAGGTTAGCTTAGCTTAACCTGCGTGAGAGAAAAAAACGACAACTGAAACTATCGATCCTAGACTACTTGTATGTATGGAGAAATTGTAAGTCTTGACGAGAACAATCAATCCTAGACTAGACTACTTGTGTGTAGGAAGAAATTGTAAGTCTTGACGAGATCATTTTTTTTGAGACAGAGAGACATTATTTTTGGTTGACGAGATCTTTATTTCGGGTGACAGTTGTTTAAACAAAATTGTTTGACGAAACCGTTCACCCCAATTTATAAAGTAGTAGTTAGTAAGTATAAAATACATTTCAGAACGTTTTAATCGCAATCTTAGTAAAGACTTGAAAATATTGCTGCCATTGATTATTCTGAGATAAGTCGATGCGTGTCGGAGAGCAGTAAGACCTTGTGTCGGCGTGCAAGGTTCACCCTGTCATGACATGGCAGGAATACTACCATTGAATAGGACCACGAGAAGGCTATACCTACCTATCTAACAACTAGATAAATTATTTAGTACGCCGATTTATAACCAAATAAAATCACGAAGTCGTCACAGAGCGTTAATGCTGCGTCATAAAAATATAACTCAAAGCTAATAGCTGTTATGGTTATGTCTTGGTATAATTAATACACCCATAATCGTTAAATCTCATAGGGCGAGCAATCTTTTCGAGTGAGGGATAAGACAGACGAGTTTTTAATTATTGTGTTGGTAAACAGAGCCGTTTGACGACGTTTATAATGGCGCCTATTAGTAGGGGACAAAATGGTGGCTATTCGTCATTTGAAACAAGTCGTATGCGTGAGTGTAAATATTATGAGTTTATGAGGGGCGTGACGTCACGAGACGTCACGATCGTATTGCGTCGCGTCGTCGCGTGTGATGCGAGCGACCGGCGACGTTGTACGGAGATGACGAGATGCGGAAATTCGTTCAAGAAACTTATTTATCTCTCCGTGACTATTTTTTTATTCAAAAGCAGTAATAAACGCGGTCTCACTTACTTGTTATCTTTATTAAAAGTCATGCGTTTATTACTGCTTTTGAGGTCTCACTTAAGTTTAAAGAATTTTTTATTATTCTTAATTTTGGTAAATTTATTTTTGAATCGCGTAGCCCTCTGTAGCTTTTACGTGGTAAAAATACTATAATTGTAATCTAAAGAAAAAAACAGTATTTTGTATTTCAAAATATTTTTTAAGTTTTTGCTCTACTTTGACGTCAATATAGTTAAGCCACAGATTACTTATGAGCGCGGCGGGGTTAAAAACCATAATTAGACAAAATTTCATCATCCTGTTCATATTACTCCTTTTTTAGGGAAGTTTAGTGTGGTGGTTTCCCTCTTGCCTTCCACACCGCAGTATATGAAGCGAAGCTAGTCCGCCGCACATTGTCTAGACATGAGCCCTTCCGGAACACATTTCTTCGGCCTCTAACCAGTACTGGTGCCACCGCTGCCTGACACCAGGGGAATGCTTATTTAGTGGCGGCATTGACTCGCTACGTCACAAGATCGTTTTCGGACAATTTCATCATAAGATACTTAAATTCTAAATAAATTTTGTGTTTGGAAGAACTAGACAAAAAAATATATGAACATAACTAAATAGGTACGAATATGCAAAGGCATACCCGGTCGGTGCTAGCCAGGTCAGCGCCAAGCCAACACACTTGCTCATTTATGCATAAAAGTAATAACCATAAATAGAAAGGAAACCGAGCAAAATGCAAATGCAACCTATTATAGGCTGAGTGGAAGGTAGTCGAGTGTTATTATCGAGCGATTAAACGGCTATTGTCTATCGCTCACTGGTACTCAACAGAACACAGAGCAATCGCTTTTTCATCAAGTTGTCATGTCGACTTGCTTATGAAATCACTGCGTACATATTTCTTTACTAGCTTTCCGCCCCGCGGCTTCACTTGCGGTTAGTAATAGATAGATGTCGAGAGCAACAGTCACCACGCGCTGAGTTGTTCCGGGTTCCCGAGACACCACGCACTCAACGACATTGTCCGAAGAGCGCTGGTTTCAGCCAACATCCCGTCGGTCCTTGAGCATCCAGGCCTCAGCCGAACTGATGGCAAAAGGCCTGATGGAATGACCCTGGTGCTATGGCCGAAAGGCAAGTGCTTACTATGGGATGCCACGTGCGTCAGCACCTTCGCTGAAACCACCGGCTTCTGGGGCAAGGATGCTAGGAAATTCATTGCTGAACTAGACCGCCGACTCAGGGAGAATGAACAAGAACAAAAAAAACAACGTGGATAACCTATGGTCCGCAAAATCCACACACGCGCGCGACAATCCCCGTGAGCGGTTTTTTCGAAACTAAACGGTATGGCTGATAGCAGCGCATTGACAAACAACTCATTCAATAATTCAATTAAGTGTTGCACATTCGCGCGGCCGTAAATCGATAACGCGATCGATTAAAACTAAACACCCCTTTTCTGACTCAAAGGCTGTCGATCGCAATTCAACGCGGAAACGCGGCAAGAGTGATGAGCACCTTTGTGCCGGGGGCGACACGGGGCGGGTTGTTTGAGTGAATAGTAAATACTGTTTAATTTAGTTTTTAATTTGTTTTTATGTTGTTATTAAAACTGTATGTAATTAAATAAATTTTACATTTTGGCACATGTTACAGTATAATGGGATTTCCCGTGGGGATGAGATATCTATACATATAATACATCTCTAGTCCACCTGCAAAAACTATCTGGCAAAGAAACAGCTGGTAGAGTCTATGCTTTTTAATTGCTTCCAGTTCAGTACAGAAGTAAGCAAGTGTGTTAACATTAGTTCAGGAAAGGCTGTTCAACAATTACCGAGGAATTCGTGTAGGGTTGTTCGCGGCGGAAGTGCAGGCGTTTCTTGCCGTCCGCGACAAGCCGCAGTTAGCTCGCGACCGTGTTCGACAAATGACAATAAATTATGTTATACTTTGTGTCGTAATTTCTTGATGGAACTCCTTGTTAATTTATAATACATCCAGGATGAAGTGACGAAACCGGTCGCAAAATAAATTATATATTCAGTGGAACTAGTGAAATGAGTGTTTTATTATAAAAAAAAAAAAAGACAATAAATTACTTCAAGGTGTAAACAAACCGCAAATGACGTGACACTGGCAACATTTTAAATACAGCTTTTGCTCAATCTTAGACTGCTATTTTCGTTTTCTTGCACGACAAATTAAATAAAGGGTGTATTACATACTTTCCTTTAAGATTTCCACGTAAAGGTTTGCGTCAGTTTCGTGATTTGTAGCTAGGTTTGACGCTCTATTTAAAATTATTGTAGCCATAATTACTGAGATTTAAAATAAGGTTTCCAAACTGTGTTTCTTGTCAAGGAAAGTTGTAAGTATCGGTGACTAGTAAAAATGCTGTGTAATTCAGTCTTCGAAGAGTCTAGAAAGAATTCTTGTAGAAAAAAGCTCTGTATAAGTCGCTATGTGCAATATATTTATTTTCCAAGCTTAAGTATATCAGTGTCAAAGGTTCAAAGAAAATGTTTTAAAGAGCTTGGATGTGAAGTGACATGACAGGATTAGGGCGGACGCGGACGTGCAGCGCGGTTGCGGCTTGCGGTCAGCGGACAGCGCGCCTCACCTGTTCCCCTCCCCCACCCATCTCACCCTCGCCTCACCTCTGAAGTGACCCGCGGCCCGCCCTGTCCCTGCAGAGTCGGTAAATCGTCGAAGATTCGCAAACTAAGTTATCCGTCGGTAATTGCCTTCAACAGGACCCGCTTTGGCGAAGTTTGTTCTAAGCCGTGAGACTAAATTGAAACATGTTGCATCTTTTTGGAAAGGAAATAATTTTATTTATTAAACTGAATATTTATCAGAACGCTTTTAAATAAAAAACTTGCGTTATAATAACGACTCTATTTTCGAGGTAGAGTCATGATGATGATAACAGAAAAACCTGTGTATTTCTGTAGTGACAGGAAGTCAGCCTGCGGTAAAAATAAACTGCAATTTCCAGGTATGCACAAGAAAACTCACAGCTGGACCTTTATTCTTGATTGCTACTACCTATGACTATTCAGAAAGCTTGTTTCGTATTATACGGGACTACTCTTACCGAGACCTGTTATATAGAAATCGACAGGTTCATTATTTGCGTAGAATTTTCCGTACTGTATTTTCCCACGGTGCGGGGCGGGGGGGTTGTGCCTGGCGGGTTGCGGAGTGCGGGAGGGGGTTAAACAATTCAGAAGCAGACAATCGCACTGCGTCTGCGTCGAAGGAGCGCATCACTTCCGACCCCCAACAATGGAGGAACGACCTCGTTCTAGGAAAATAAATGAACCCTCGTTACGTAGTCATGACTGTCAACTTCACTACGCCAACATTGAGTGCAGAATGATTTATTATTTGTTTAAAGTTGGTTGCTTGATTAAAATAAAATTGGAACCGATATACCACAACCACATTGAAATAAGTATAGAGTTATCAAAGTCAGAACGCGGCTCGCGCGCGAAAGTATGAAGCGTAAAAAGAGCCGACGTGTTTCTCAAAGCGTTGTTTAACAAAGGTTATTCTGCAACTCAATCAATAGAGTGAAGAGGGTCGAAAAAAGGGTGAAATAAAAAGTCATTGAGTGTGTTAATACGTTACCTTGGAGCGGAGCGAGCCAAGTGAATAATAAATGACAACTTTGTATTGGCGGGGTATAATTAAGCCCGCACTTTTTACAAATTCATAACAATATCAGGGCTGAATTATTCTTCAAAATTCTGCTCTGCATAAAGTTTAAAGAACTCACATTAACGGAAACCCCTTTTTGAAACCTAGTATGGTAGGATTTCTCAAAATCCTCCCTTAACCATTTTTGTGATATTTATTTGGTATTCTTTTTTGTGCAAGATTATTTTAATCAATTAGTCAGAAATTTTAGTAAATAGGTACATTTAGTAAAGACATAATGCGGGCGAAAAGTCGTTTTTGTGAGTAAATAATCTAGCGAATATGAATATGGAGGAAAATGTGTGAGTCTGTTAGAATTAAAAGCTACCGCGCTGTCAGGCTGTCACCACGCGTGCGGAATCAGAGACGTATGGTGTGGAGCTAATAAAATGAACCAGAACCACTCTCTACATTCATATTTCACCACATATTGAATCTGGGTTTGTTTTACGTCAAAAGGACTGATTTATTGAAATAAAACTTAAAGGTATTTCGGGTATTTCATATTTATAAAATTGTATATTTGATATGATATATTTAATAAAGTTATGACTTTTGTCTTGACCGGAACGGCCATTAATCCTGAAAAGTCATAATAAAATAAAAGTTCAATTCGACGGGAGGCAATCCGACCTGCGTCTATAAATCTCTGTGCGGTACAGTCAGCTCGGTCGGTATCATAATGGTGGCGCGGTACAGTCGGGCGCGACGCACGCTGACTGCTAATCGCGCCGGAAAACGCTCCGTATAAATATTTCCCACATTACCAACGAACATTATTTTGAAATGTGGAGCCAACAGGGATGATGAATACTCCGGTGAAATACCGCGAACATTTTCGCAGGTTATTAGTTTTATACACGTGGGTGTATGAGAGCCGAGACAGGTGTGCGCCGAGAGATGGAGCGCGGGACGACCCGGTTCACTTAGCCTGACGCGATTCATCGTCTCTATGAAAGCATTATTACTTGCAGAATGTGAGTGTATTATAAAAAATGATAGGCTTTCACGCCCCTGTTAGATATTACATATACTTAGTTAGCGTAAAGACTCAGAACTTTCCGTGTATGTTACTTTTTAGAATTAATCGATTTAATAATAAATGAAAATTAATCCTGCAGTCCAAGTTCTCAAACTTCGTTACAGATCTACGAGTATCAAGTAGTTTTGCGTAATGATAGCTATTTTGTGAGTACATAAGATAACTTATTCAGTCTGCATTATTCTAACTAAAGCATAAAGGTGATTGATTGTTTACCTTTTGTGTCCTATAGCGGAATCAAACATAACAATCTTAGATCAAAAGCCACTGCCAATCACTAAGAGATCAGTGGTATTTGTATGGAAATAGGGTCGTACGTACATATTTTACCATAATGGACGTTAGACGGAAACATGTGACGATAAGAAAACTCCAGTACGATTTATTTCCACGTAAGTGGGCTCTAATAAATGTAGCATGTTATAATTTAACCTCATTCTTAGGGTTGTTGTTGTTCGCCGCCCATCGGCTGTTTTTGTTTTTTCCGTTCAACTTTATAACTTTATTTAGCGGCCGCCCCATAAAAGGAATATAAATGAGATAGATGTTTGTAAAGGTTCCGTCTGTAATAACGGGTAGCCCTATTAATCTCGCTATACCATGCGTACGTCCGTTTGGGCGGAATTTCGTGAAAAATAAAGCTACAAAAGTAAAATGTAAACGAAATAAAGGAAGTTGGTGGCGTTAGGTGTTCGTGTGCAGGGAGTGAGGGAGCCGGAATGTGACCTATTTTTAAAATATCAACTGCTCTGGTCGAGCGGCTCGCGAGGTGACGTGGAGGAGGGGAAAGGGCAGCGAGCTGATACACAGAGCTGCCAGATGCAGGCAAGTCAAGAATCTTCACTTCAGGGTTTAATGGACATGAATCCAAATTACAGAAAACATAAATAATGCTTGCTTAATCAATCTTTAGCTCTATCAATTTACAAACAAAAGTATTTTTTCACAAGGCATCAATTTAAGACTTGACCTAAAATAATAAAATTCAATACATAAAAAGCTACTACTTAAAGCGTTGAGTTTCAGGAAAATGCTAGCAAATATTAAAATTACATAAAAAGTTGTATCAAAATCTTTTGGTACAGTCAACCAAACTTTATAGTGCCTGGGACGTTTGAAATCAATGACAAACCCATCTTCTTAAGACGAGTGTTAACCTACAGCTTTCCATACAAAAGGCGATAACGGTTCCCACCTCGTAAACATAGTCCGATTCCTATAATTTTTAGAAACGATGTAGATACTTACTTAAATAGTTTAATAGAAAACTTCTTTAGCGGCGTTGTGAACTTTTTGGGATGGGTAAAAAAATGTGAAACTCACGACAAATCGACAGACCAGTGTTCCTGACCTCTGGTCACACACAAATTGTATGCAAACAGAGGCCAAGCAAAATGGCCGATCCGCGACAGATCCAGAGTTCCTGGCTTCTCTGGTCACACACAAATTGTATGCAAACAGAGGCCAAGCAAATGGTCGATTGCGACGGACAAGAGTTGCGTTTTAGAAACCAACTAGAGCCATCTGTTAAGTTTTCGCTTCTGCCGGCACTCCCGGAGCAACCCGTATTTTTTTTTTCAAATATTAAACTTTTTAAAAGATTATGATCTCTTTTTCATTCCTATACAAATATTGTGGAGGTCGTATCTTTATATCTGTAATATGACTGAAAAATAAAAACGCACAAACCAAGTTTTCAAGTATAAGTCTATAATCATTTCTAAAAATTATAGAAAGCGGACTACGTTTAAGGGGTGGGAACCGTTATCGCCCTTTATATGGAAAGCTGCAGCTTAACAGCCCTCTTAAACCTTACGTAAAAAATAACAAAAGATTATGTTCATCGGGCAGCACTGCTGCACTGGTCGGCGGGTGTGTAGTGCAGTGTGTACACTATGTTCATCTGGCAGCACTGCACTGGTCGGCGGGTGTGTAGTGCAGTGTGTACACTATGTTCATCTGGCAGCACTGCACTGGTCGGCGGGTGTGTAGTGCAGTGTGTACACTATGTTCATCTGGCAGCACTGCACTGGTCGGCGGGTGTGTAGTGCAGTGTGTACACTATGTTCATCTGGCAGCACTGCACTGGTCGGCGGGTGTGTAGTGCAGTGTGTACACTATGTTCATCTGGCAGCACTGCACTGGTCGGCGGGTGTGTAGTGCAGTGTGTACACTATGTTCATCTGGCAGCACTGCACTGGTCGGCGGGTGTGTAGTGCAGTGTGTACACTATGTTCATCTGGCAGCACTGCACTGGTCGGCGGGTGTGTAGTGCAGTGTGTACACTATGTTCATCTGGCAGCACTGCACTGGTCGGCGGGTGTGTAGTGCAGTGTGTACACTATGTTCATCTGGCAGCACTGCACTGGTCGGCGGGTGTGTAGTGCAGTGTGTACACTATGTTCATCTGGCAGCACTGCACTGGTCGGCGGGTGTGTAGTGCAGTGTGTACACTATGTTCATCTGGCAGCACTGCACTGGTCGGCGGGTGTGTAGTGCAGTGTGTACACTATGTTCATCTGGCAGCACTGCACTGGTCGGCGGGTGTGTAGTGCAGTGTGTGTGTGTACACTATGCACACGCTGCTGCTATCTCTCGGCCGCTCTCAGTCTCAGCCCAATTTGTGTTATTGGCGGAACGCGAGCGCGCACTAAACGAACGCCAGCATCCAGCGACCACCGACTAGCGAGCAGGCAACGTGCGATCGGAAAACACTTTTTACAAGCTAAACCCGCTTGGCTGGCTTTAATAGAGTTTTAGAATTTTTGTTGCAAAAAACGGCGCGTCGCTAAAACTGCTAAGCCAATTTTAACCTGCTCTCATGCATGCTATTTTGAAAATAAAATCTCAAATCTAAACAGGAAGCTGCTGGTTTTCAGCAGGTTATAGGAACGTATGAAATTTCAAGACACTGAATAAATGAAATATCAGTTTGCTCTAATTAATTCACGGGACGCTGCTGCTATCCCAGAAAGACGTAAAATGACGCATTACTTACTCAACAGCAAGCAGAGCACTGATTAATCATTAAATACTTTTCGGTGAGGGAAAATTCTAACTTCAACGGAAAACTCAGAGTTCTGTACAGTACGTCCTATTACTCTTCAGTGGCCGGAACACTTTGGAAGCCTGCACCCGCCGCGCGCTGTTCGCCGCAGGACACACGCTCTCTATACCTTCATTATTCCATTTCATTTATGCGATTGGTTTCGGGCCAGAATTTGCATTTCAATTTCTGTGTTTTCGTTTTAGAACAGAAATAATTCCTCTGTAATTAGATTTTTGTTATGAACGGGATTATTACCACGATTATGTTTATTGTTACCTCGATATTTCGGAAAATCTAATTGCAGTGAACAACCGCGAAAGTCTCAAAACTTAAATTCCTCTGTAGTCTAGTTGTATGAGATCTTAAATTTCGATCCAGAGATCGTAGGTTTGATTTCTGTTGGTGGACTAAACTATTATTTAATTTATTTTATTTTGTAAGGATAACCAAAAGTTATTATAATATATAATTCTTCCATGCTGGACTGGGAGTGATAGAAAAACATAGAATGTACCAGCTGCATCTCTTCCCGGGCATGCTGTAAAAACCAGCTAAGGGATTCGAGGGATTCAGTGTATTGCAATTTAGGCGATGGGCTGACAACCCGTCACTGTAGCAATATACGTCATAACATAATCATCTGTACTGTAATATCCCTCAAAACTTGTCAGACGTGGCAAAACGACCTTTGTTTAGATCAGGGATAAAGGCGTGATTTTATGTATGTATTATAAATAACACTATACTTAAAATCGAATAGAAATTTACGAGTCCAATACGGAATCTCGATGCACGCAATCTCGACGCACGGAATCTCGACTGATATCGAAACACTCTATCTCGACGCACGGAATCTCGACTGATCTCGAAACACGCTATCTCGACGCACGGAATCTCGAAAAACGAAATATCGACGCACTGAATATCGACGCACGGAATCTCGAAAAACGAAATATCGATGCATTTTATCTCGAAAAACAAATGCATGCCGGAAAGAGTCTCGACGAGATCAACATTTCGGATGACAGCTGTCAAACTTGAAACGGCCATATCTCGGCAACTATCGGTCTTAAAGTTGTCGTGTGTAGGGACAAATTATAGGTCTTGACGAGATCTACATTTCGGATGACAGCTGTCAAACTTGAAACAGCCATATCTCGGAAACTATCGGTCTTAAAGTAGTCGTGTGTAGGGACAAATTATAGGTCTTGACGAGATCTACATTTCGGATGACAGCTGTCAAACTTGAAACGGCCATATCTCGGAAACTATCGGTCTTAGAGTACTCATATTCAGGGACAAACGATAGGTCTCGACAAGATATATCATTTGTCCCTACACACGAGTACTCTAGGATCGATAGTTTCCGAGATATGGCTGTTTCAAGTTTGACAGCTGTCATCCGAAATGTAGATCTCGTCAAGACCTATCATTTGTCCCTACAAACCACCAGTCTAGGATCGATAGTTTCCGAGATATGGCCGTTTTAAGTTTGACAGCTGTCATCCGAAATGTAGATCTCGTCAAGATCTATCATTTGTCCCTACACACGAGTACTCTAGGATCGATAGTTTACGAGATATGGCCGTTTTAAGTTTGACAGCTGTCATCCGAAATGTAGATCTCGTCAAGACCTATCATTCGTTCCTACACACCAACAGTCTAGGATCGATAGTTTCCGAGATATGGCCGTTTCAAGTTTGACAGCTGTCATCCGAAATTTAGATCTCGTCAAGACCTATCATTCGTTCCTACACACCAACAGTCTAGGATCGATAGTTTCCGAGATATGGCCGTTTCAAGTTTGACAGCTGTCATCCGAAATGTAGATCTCGTCAAATTGGGCTGCCCGTTTCTCAAACTCAAAGAGAAAACATCGTGAAAATTATAACAAAACTTATTTTATAAACTATGAAAATGATACGAATGAGTTCGAGATAGCGTGCGTCGAGATACAGTACATTTTTTGACGTAAAATTGCTTTCGAGATTGCGTGCGTCGAGATTCCGTATTGGACTCGAAAATACAAACAATTACAGGCACTGATACATATTAGAATATTATCATAAGAAAACACACACACAGATAAGTAAAAAAATCAAATCCTCAGCAATTTGGTTAGCATTCCACACTTAAAAATAGTTTTTTGATAATATTTTTACTGGATTGTTCACCATCACCATTAAAGAATAATCCGCACTAAGTAAACGCCTTACCGACTCGCATCTCGTGTTAAACAAATATAAATTATTTCATCTCTACTTGCCGAAGAAAATCTATCAGAAGAAAAATCCTAATATCATCGGCAATTACCTCCTGTAGGGAACAGTAATGCCTATTTTCACTGGGAACAAACATATTTTAATTGGAACTTGTTGGATACTTATGTGAGGGAATTGACTGCTGTACATAATGCATAAATAGTCCGTTCCTCGGGCACATTTGTTTTCTTTACTGCAGTCCCTCAGGAGGGGGCCCGTTGAGCCGCTAGTGCGTAATTCTACGCAAACAGTGAAAGTGGAGAGAGAGGACAAGACCCTCCCCCCCGCGGGACCTCCCCTCCCCCTAAAGCCTCCAGTTATTTCTCTGCCTAAATAAATAACACGCTCCGCATGCTCCTGAACTTTGTCGAACGAAGTTGTATTCCAAGAGCTATCCATAATGAAGGGAGAATTCATACTAACTTATTTTTATGTTCTTCGAAGTCATTATTTTTATACTATTTATTATAAGTGCGAGTTAGACCGAGTGTTACCGAGAATTTAAGTTTATAATGTTTTTCTGAGTTAATTAGATTATTTAACAATTTATTTGAAAAATGTGTCGGCAATTTACCAAGTCTTATATTGTATAAGTAGCTGTGCCTGCGACTTCGTACGCCTACATTGAGTAAGTACATTCCCAACGGGACACAGTTTCAAACAGACACAATCTCTAATGGACACATTGGTACTTAATCAAATGCAAAAATATGTTCAATGGTTTTACAGATCCGCCAGAAAGAGTAGAAATTATTTGTGATTTTGAATTTATCGGAAATATGTACCGTACATTCACTGATTAGAGAAAGTCGCTACTCTTCTGTGAGTACATTCACTGATTAGAGAAAGTCGTGAGTACATTATGGATCTGCCGAATTAAATCATAGCCTATAAATTAGAAACTTAGAAAAATACTAGTATCAAATTTATTCAGGTCGTAGTATAGATGTTGCCATATAAACGATAGTAGCGCCCTTATTTTTTTTAGCTCTTTATGGTCGATCTATACTACATTTATTAATTGCTATGCGTGTTATTCGATCTCATTTGTCATAAAAAAATGCACACCAATAATTTAATAATCGAGTTTAAAATGTATAAGTTATTGAAATGAGTAGTCAATATTTACATAGGCGTGACGCTGACGCCATAACTAGGTATTTTCATACAGAAATAGTACATTGTTTATCGAGGGGAGAACATGACCTATTCGTACGAGGGTGTAGTTTGCACCTCAGCTGCGCTTCGGGCCTCAATACACACGAGTTGGGAATCGCATTTTCTTTCGAGTTATACATAGTGCTTTAGCGAGGTTGTTTAGAAACCTACTAGCGTAATATTTTGAAACACAAGAACCTATAATAAAATTAATCAGCAACAAGTCCAAAAGTTTATAGGTAGGTAGGAAAATATAATATATACTTTATTTACTAAAAAACGTACTAAATTTCAAAAGATAGAGCCCTTTACTGGGCAGACTGACGAACCAATGGCAGTGCCTTAATAATTCAAAACCTTGAAAAAGCCAACACCTCCTTATTACTTTGGCTCACAAGCATACAGTTGAAAAAAAAAATGACGTACGCAGCATATTGTTGGAGGGTGTATCGGAGGCACGTTGCGTTTGTTTCGCGTGATAAGTGACGCTACAGAAAAGGAGGCAAATGTATAATTTCCTTAAGAGCAACGTGCTCGAGATGTTCGCGCAATAGCATTGTATGAAGACGTGGCCGCTGACTTGTGACGTGATTGCAAAAAAATATTTATTTTAATTTATTGTTTATGTGAGCGGTTGCTACCGAGTGAGGCTACAATATTTTTAGGCCGCATTGTGGACTAGCCCGGAATCTAAGTAGAATTATGTGCCCTGTCTTTTTCTGCTTTTGTCTAAAGGTCAAGGATTTGAACCGTATGTTTTGTTTGATGATAATAATATGTTAATACTAAAAAAAAACAGGCATTGAGTAATATAATATCAATATCTAATGATCTAGTGTGTTTTATTAATAAATGATAAACAAGTGTTATTCATATTGAATATTTGTCACGGCTTACTTGTTTGTTGTGAGTAAGCCGTGACAAATATTCAATATCTAGTGTGTTTGAACTTATCCGCACAAAATCGTTTGATACCGTAGTTTGGGAAATCAAGGTGAACAATCAAGATGTAAATTCTAATAGAAAACACATGTAAGAAATTTAGCACTTTTCATAGCATTGATTCCATTAAAAAATACTCCCTAATACTAATATTAATTAAACTATACGGAGGCAAAGGTTTCCCGCCCCCGATCCCGGGAGTGTCCCGGGAGGCAAGAAACATCGCCAGCGTCAGCGTCAGGGCGCACTGAATATTTTGTAGGATTCCAAGTTCCCGAGACGGGTACAAATCCTATTACTTACTACAAACATCTCTTGAAGCAAACATCGCGTAAAAATCTTGTTCCGAGAAAACAACGAGTGCAATTTCAAAGCGCTGAGAAGATCTCGAGAGCTAAGCTAAATAAAGTTATGCCTTTTTACGATTTCGTATTAAAAGGATGAGCCAACGAGTTTTACAGAGGATTAAGTGAAATCTAATGTAGGGAAACTTCCTTTAAGATATTTATAATTTCATGAATCTCCAGTATAAATATGCTCGCTAAGTAGAGTTTCCTTATAATACGTAGGTAACTACAAATAATTTGGCTTGATTGAAAAATCTATCAAAGTTATAATTTTATAAATGCCATCACACTGTGCTTTTAACACTATATCAATCTCTATTAAATTATTAAAACTTTAAGTTCTTGTCATGTAATAAACATAAATACAAAACAAAAATAAATATTCTGGGTGCACGCGCAACACATCTCTTATAAAGGGTTAAAAAGGGTCAGGATTTTAGCTGCTGCAACTTTGGGCGTCATTTTAAAATTTCCTTTTAATAAGCTTGTATGGTTTCTTCAATGAGAACAAAGCGTGTGTCGTCGGAGCCGCAAATAGACGCTTTGAAGTGAAGTGCTGTCTGAAGCACCGCGTCGCGTGTAGTGTAAGTCTAACCGCAGCTATGGAGAAAATTGTGTATTGTACACATCAGAACTTAATTAGGACTAATTGTGACATACACGTATCATCAAATTGCAGAAAGTTAGATATTTGAAAATATTACCTATTTTGATGTTGGAATAAAGTGGATAAGAACGGGGGTTTTAATTTATTAAGAACAATTTTAAAAGGTCAGATACAGTTCAGATTTATAAATAGTATATTTCATCCAAGACGTGACGAACTATGGTTTCTATAACAATTATTTACTTTCAATTTTTTTTAACTGGTAGCTACTCTTCAACAATAAATAATTTTCATATACGAGTGCAGATAACAGAAGCCTCATAATAACTTTACAAGCAAAAAATACGATTAGTTTATGAAAAACGATACGATTAAGCACTTGGTTATTCCTTGCACGGAAAACACCGCATATTAAGAGTGAAGCGTGTAAACTGTCGCGTTGCATAAATTATGAGTCGCGGGAAGTTGTTCCTGGTTCAACAATCACACAAGCGTAAGGGGGGGAACATGGAGACAGGGGGGGAGGGAAAAATAGGATCCAGGATAATGAGAAACATCGAGTCTCCGCGGATCCATTAATTGCTTCATACTATGAGCCCCGGGCGAGCCTTTTTAATCATGTAGGCTTCATTTCAATTTCAAGTTACCAACCTCATCTTTTAAGTGTGATTTATCATGCGAGTTACAATTTAGGTACATTTGGGATCATTTCCCCAATGGAGATAACCCTTGAGTGTAATTACTGTGCTTTAGTTACTTAACCGTTTGACCCGTTGTGAATAAATCATTGGCAAACACTGCTACCAATCTCGCGTAAGGGCGTGTAATTAAGTCTATTTATTATTCCCGTCTAATTCCGTACTACATTAAGGCAGAAGGCAGAACGGGCCTTAACAAACGAAGTTGTTAAGTGGAGTAAAAACTAGCATGTTTCGCTTGTTTGTTTTTCCCAGTAGGCCGGCGCAATACAAGGGGCCGTAGGGTTACCAAATCAAACCTTTTAAGTCCTGAGAAGTAAAGGCCTGATTTCAACTGAAAATCGTACATTAACAAATTTTCTGGCAGCAATCATACCTAATTTACAACTTTGAGGTAAAAAACTCAAAGCATTTTTAAGTGTTTAAGAGAAAAGAAACAAAACCAAGTATCAGCATGAAATCAATTTGTTTTTTATTTAGGCTCTTTATGCCTAAAAAGAAAAAAAAAAACTTTATTATCATAAATCGTATTTGTCATTGTTACAAACTTATTACATTATATAATAAAAATTATAAGTAAATCGATTGTAGAAATGTGTTTTATTGCCAAATATCTTGAGGTTTTCAAAATCAAGCTGCAATCTTGAAAAGCGCTAATACTTTCTGCGAACTCGGGACAAACACAGCGACACTCGGCTGTTTTCTCAGTGTTCCCGCAGTGGGCTGCCAATGGGCTGCTTAGCTCCCTGCTCTAAGTTCTACCTAATATGGCAACCCTAGTCGGGGGCAGCTGGCCCGCAATGGGCCGCTCGCCGCTCGTTGCTGCTCACACGAAGTCTTAATAAGAATGCTCGTTGTTTACTCAGTAATTTGCGCGCCGCTGAGACCCGACACTCGTGAGCTCCGTCATTACCACTGCCCGGTCTCTAGCTAAAGACTGGCCTTACTCACGGATATGGTCATTATCCTAGTTTGCAGTTTATGGGCCTTTTTTGTTTTATACGGTAATAATAGTTCGTGTTTCTTTTTCACCTACTATGCATTTAGGTAATGGTCAGTTATATAAATATCGTAAAAACATTCACATCTACGATATGGGTATACTTTTGGGTTTCGCCACCTCAGATGAAATTGTCATCTCTTTATATACTCTACAGAGTGGTAGTAAGAGCCCATCACCTAAATTACACTACATAACTACACCTGGAACTATTGAATTAAATTATCTTATTTCAATATTAGCATAATTATTTTCAAAATTTTTGATAGAGTTTATTAACTTACCGGTATTCAAAACTGTTAAAACGGAACTGTGAGTTACATTACAACACGCGTCGAAGTTTACTCAACAATCCACTGTTATACCACATGTGGCGGAAGTGGTTCGAATCTCAATAGTTCTGGCAACTACAATACCAACTCTAGATTGTAATCGTAGTATCTAATCCGTAATCTAATCGGGAGCGATACGCGAGTTAAGGCAAAGCTGGTGAAGTTTATTGCACGAGACGAGCTCTTCCTTCTGGGAATCAAGTTTGAAAGTCACACAACTCTTAACCTACTTAATTTAAGCAATAGTGTAAAAGTAGAATAGTATTTTTTTAGTGTAGTGGGTAACTATTATTGAACTTAGCATGTATTTCAAAGAAATAATAATATTATTTTTACTTTTGTAACTAATTTATAGAAAATACCAACTGTTTGACCTTTTCTCGACTCTTCTTGTTATCACTTGTAATACTTAGGCTTAGCACGCACTGTGATTTTTTTCGCGCTAATTATATCCGCAAAAATCTGTGATGTACCTATGAAGTTGTATGAAGGAGCACGCACTTGCGGAAATAAATCGCACGAGACTCCAGATACGAATGCGCGAATATTTCCGCGCTACGCGAGTAAAATCGCTGTGCGTGCTTACGCTTATGCTCATAAATAAAGTAATTATTATTATTTTTAACACACCAGGGTAGAGCAGGTCGTCGTCGATCGTCGACCTGAGTGCCTACTGATTTGAGAAGTCGCTACCGCTAGCTCTATTTACTCTGTGTGAGTGGCAAACGACAAAAGGAGAAGATAACTAAGTAATACTCTTTTAGAATAATCTAATCAGCCACAACAGTCCACTGCTGGACATGGGCCTCCCCAAAATTGGGGGTATATGCCATAGGTACTCACCACGCTTGGCAGACGGGTTGGTGAGCGCAGTAGAAGTTTTCCATTCACAGGGAACACTGCTGCCCATTCCCTGGATTTATCCCTTGGTCGCCTGTTACGACACCTGCAGGAAGTTATGGGGTGATGATATTTTAACCCGGCACCACACGGGGTGCAGCTCTGCTCTTTAAACAGGATAATTTTATTTTATTTATTTGAGAACCAACAGCTATGACACTCCTTAAGATTATTAAAGACAGGAAGCCAGTTACAGGTTTTCGCGAATAATATTACATAATTATATAAATAAATTGGCATTCAATAAATTTTAGAAAAGTTGCTCAGGTAGATAAAACACGAACATATTAGTGTTCCTGATCTCTCGGGCACAATGTCGTCACTAGGCAGCAGCCAGGAGTCGCAGAGCAGATCGAGGCCGCTCTCAGCCGCGTCCTAAATCCACGCTCCAGATTCCAACACAACAAAGGATAATCTCGCTGAGGCCGAACGTTTTGTCTACCGAATATTTTCTATCAAAACCTTTCCAAGTTAATATCAGGGTTTTGCTCCGAATGATTATTTAAGGGAAGATTTTCCGGGTGCGTGGGCGCGAGCTAAATGAATCGATCACGTTGATTGAGGAAATGCTTGGAAATGGCTTTTAAAAATACGGACCCCACTGCTACCTCGGCGGTTTTAATCACACGCAAAAATAACGCGTGCAATAAGATAAACTGTGTTCGTATACTTAACTAAAAGATTGGAATTTCTCGATTGGCTACCTCGATGTAAAAACTAAATAATACTTTCCTAATTGTGATGCGGTAAAGGAAAACATCGTTAGGAAATCTGCATTCACTTACGAAGAAATTCAAAGGTTGTGTATGAAGTGGACCAATCCGTACTGGGCCCATGTGTTCTACTAAAGCCCGATCGCCCCATTCCAGGGTATGCTCGTGTCCTTCGGTGGGGACGTATATGAGCTGATGACATGTTGAACTCTATATAAGAATTTCTTAAAAATGACAGCAAAGGCACTGTAATTTTCACTAGAGCAATATTCTCAAGATTGCCCTTTCCACACAATGCGTAACATTGAGTAGAATTTTCTAGACTTTAGCTAAATTAAGTATATGCGAATAGTTTGAGCGAGAGGCACTTATCCTTTAGACTAAGCTAGAGCGATAGAAATTGTATCGAAATATAAAATGTTGAAGTACAGACGGTACCTTATTTAACAGTTGATTGTACATAATAAAATACAAAGGACATATACATAGAAAACAAAGACACAACATGTACAGCTTATTTCTAAAAAGAAATCTCCTTCACAAATATTAAAGAGAAAATATCAAAATTCATAATGATATTGTAAAAAGAACGACAATACTCAACGTTCGCGAATTCCGTGAAGTACGCTTACGTAAGAAAGTTTTAAGTGGTTCCCAATTAATTGTACAATCCACTTCACCTGTCGAGGTGGCGAGGAGGGTCTCGTTGCAAAAGTCGTCACCTCGCAGCGGCGCGAATCTCCAGGCGTAAGGTATGGAGGCTCGAGGTGTGGGGCGTGAGGCAGCTCCTCGCGGGATGGAGTGCCGGTACGTGACTCCCAGCGCCGATAAGATTATTCGAAAACACCCACGAGCACTTCACGAGGGTTTAGGTATTATAATACCGCGGGGCCTTACACGAGCACGGTCTTGTTTGTCGAGACAGTTAGTAGGATGTTTAAACTGACCATAACGTCGTTATTTTGGTGTAGGGGAGAAAGTTACAAGGAACAAATTGCTAGACAGAGACTGAATTTCACTATAAGTACATACAGTGAATTGTGCCGTAGCTCTGTGAGGCCCTGGGTTCTCCCTATGGTCCGAGTGCCACACAAAATAAGAGAGTAGGTAGGAAGTAAACAAATAAAAGAGATTTGATAGAGATTGAGACAGAAGAGATTGGAGTAAAGAGGATCACAGCGGCTTCCATGGAGCTTAGCTCCTAACGGCGGACCTACGAAAGAAAATGATAGTCAGCAGCGGAAATCAACGTAGCTTGATCCTGTTTAGTAATAATACTCCACAATGATATAGATTATCCAGGATTTAACAACATTTATAACACAACTATTGGAATGTTGCACTAAACAATACAAAATGCTAGAATACGTGTGGTCGAAGATAAATTTGATGAAACAATGAGCTAAATGGTGACAGAAGATGAGAAAAATTAAATGAAAGGTTATTCAGAATTTGAAATGAAGTCAAAAGGTGGCCAGTGTTTAGTTAGCCAGTATTGTTTAGGAGGTGTGTAAAATGAGGCCATACGTAACGCATCGTTACAGCTCTAACCACCTGAGCTATGTCATGTTGAAGTCACACTTTAGGAAGAGTCAAGCACATACACAGCAAGTTGGTTACAATATTACGTTCTCTTGTAAGAGGTTCGCCGCAATCTATAAAGATTTTCCGCGTAGTGGCCTTCTTCCCGGGATAAGTTTACCGTTTGTTTGTAAAATATGATCTCAGCAGACGCTAGCCGAGGTCTGGTGTCGGGACTCGAGCATCGACCGTCGGGTGTCGGGTGTCGGGTGTCGGGTGCCAGTGCAGCACGGTATTACCACCACTAACAACTTGCAACTTTCCAAGTAAACGTTTTCTTGAATTTATTACTCTTAATTTTTGCTAAGTTCTGAACGAGTTCAAGTTGTAGGTAAGTTTAACGTCCCGTTAAATAGCTTTGAGCTTTCACAATTTATGTCACTGCGAGTAAATAGCAAACTTTTCATATCAAAACTGTGAATGTAACATATATTATTATTAATCATGGTTTAACGGATTTGAGTAAATAGAATACAGACTTCTCTGGTATATTATATTCTTATCTGCTATTGCCTACAATATCACAAAGGGATATTACCTCGAAATAAACATCATATTTTGTTTTGTAGAAATATGAACGTTTTATCTGTCTATCTAAATTATTCGGGAAAATGAGAATACTAAACGTCGCAAGTGAAACCATTTTCAATTCGTTTGACTACTTCACATAAAATAATGATCTCTAAAAAATGAACGGCTGAATTTTAAGAATATTTGAAAAGAAAAACTTGAAATCACATTTTTGTTTTTTTTTTTACTGCTACGGATCATATCGATTATTACCTATAGCTTAAAGATTATTCATACCGATTTTCATAATCATAACGCTACCCCTCCATGCGGCTAAGTTAGGGGTGCCGCGGGGGCTAAATTGCCTTTTCGCGGCCCGGACTCAGGTGCCAATAAAAGACGGTGTATTTTAAGCAAGCGGTCGGGAAGAGACAAATAATAGTGTAGATTTTCTTGGTTTCCCCCTGAAGTGTGAGGTGTGGTGTGCATAAGTCGAGTAAGTAGTTGCCGATAAGCCCCGTGCGCTTCGAGCACCGCAGGGTTTTCGCGGCTCCTCACCGGGTTACACGTGTAAGCGGTATTTACACGCCGCTGAGTGCCAAGTGTAAGAAGCTAAGGCGAGAAACTCAATTCTTGGGCGGCAGCTAAAATATTCTTATTTTATATTGTTGTCAGTATAGCATTTCTTTTGGTACGAAGATACAGACGAATGTTTTAAAATTTCATTTCATTTACTCTAAGTATTTACTTAAGACGCTATGTTCAAGTTAATGTTTATTTGGCTGTTTATGATAAGAATTTTAATATTTAAAAAAAAGGCAGTACTTTTCGTAATACATACAATAAAATTATTCACCTAAAATAAGTTATAGAGACTAATGTCTTTTGAATACGTAGATTTATTTTAATACTAGGTAAAATCGACTTACAATATGCTATTACATAATTATCATTAAAGATGTGCATTTGGAATGAGCCATACCACCTACCTATACCTACTAACTTTATCTGCAGCGTGACACTAAGAACATCGCTAACTTCCATTACTTCAGCTCAATTTAGCTCAGAAACATCCTCACTCGACTCCACCTGAGCAGTTTTACTTAATCTTCGTTATGATTGCTTGTCTAGTTATATTGTTATCTCAACTAGTTTCTATATGGAGAAAGTTTCAATGTGCATGTAATGATACCGTCACAACTTTCTCATGTACTTGTTTATTTGAGTTTGAGTTCGCTCAGTTTTCACTGGATCGTCGACCGTTTTGGATGTATTTGTAAATTCATTAATCTAATGGCGTGTATCAAAGCAATCAAGTTCAATTATGAGACTCGAACTCGCAACAACGAAGGCCAGACCGGCTATTAACTACTTTACTAATAATATTTCTATTCCGAGCAACGAATAGTTTTCTGTTGGGAATAATTGAAAAATAATTGTAAACAGTTTTCAAAATATTATACCGGAGGAACGACAAAGCGATAAGTTGGCGTTATACAACGACCGGTCATTACAGAGATTGGATGATAAACCGTAATCGATCATAGACTAAAACAAAGCCGGTTTAATTGTACACCTTTGACATTTATTAATAGTTGTGCGATTGTATCAGCCTCGAGACGGCAGGACCCGGTTATATATTCTGGAGCGGCCTGAGCACTCTAACCTGAGTAATTGTTTCAAGAAACAATTCTCGCAAATCACATTTTAGTGTCCGGTTTCAAACTAAGCTGATTACGTGCCCTTGTCCTCCATTAATATCCATTAGGTAGTTGTCATCGGTGAGATAAACAAAACCGCAAGTCAGAGTGAATAAATTGAACGCTAATTTCTTCGATGTTCAGAATATAAAAGCAACTAATTAAGAATTCTAACTGATAGTTTCGTCGCCCTTCTAGCTTTTGTGTTTTCAAATTAATTAAAAGGGCGTTTGGATTGGAACTAGCCGCAGTGAGGGAGGTTCGATACGGTATTATAATTCAAATCCTGATTTGTGAAAATTCGATTTTGACGACCCAATTACGAAAACCAAGTTAGTAGTAATTACTTTACTATTCAAATTTCAGTTGATGGCGAAGTAATTTGTATTGTTGAATTATTCAGCAGTGCGATGTCCGGCCGACCGGTCCGGGCAGCCCCAGACTCCCGGCCCCTCGGACCCCTGTACACCGCGTCGGACAGAGGCTTCGTTTGACATTTGGTTAATTGCGATGAATTATTTTCTGCCACAACTCGACCCAATATCGTTTGGAAACTTCTAATACCACTTTAATGGGTAATTGATCGTCAGCTTTTGAACGGCTGCCAACTGGAGTCAGCTCCGCAGTTACATAATGTGATCTAGAGAAAACTAGGCTGGTTTCACTTCATAAGTAGTTGTGAATTCAAACCGTTTCTTTTATATTTTCTATATTTGAAACTAGCAAACTCTTGCGAAATACCTGTTATTTTGCATCAAACGTGTTACTCACACCACCACCACGTTCTAATTTTTTTGCTTCTGTGTCACAGTCTATGTTTAAAAAAAACAGAACTGAACTTAAAAGAGTATGCAGTTTATCTAAAAATCACTAAATCGTTTGGCGTAAGAATTTAACGTTGGTGGGTTCTTACGCAAATTACAAACTTTTATATCGTTTTCACATAATTATTTCCCCAAGGCTGATCAATAAATAAAGCTCGGTGTGCCTACAGCGTCCCAAAACCCATGAATCCAGTGCCGCAGTATCCTGCTCGTATTCCACTTATCAGCCGTTCGGGAGCGTTTATTGGACGGCCGCGTCGTATCGCCGAAACTACGGTCGGAGATAGTGCAGTTCAGAACAACAAACATAACTCTGTCCCTAACCTTTCGGCGGGTGTTAAATCGCGTCATAAAGTAGTGGAGGTTTATACGTCGCGCCGGGAACGGGTTATCAAGTCTCGAGGGAACCATCACGCCGCGTGACCGGTAGCCGGCGACCGGCTCCAGGCGGCCTACAGGGGCTTGAGACGATGACAATGTATAACACGACACTTCATCATATATCACTATTTGCTGTTTGTTTTTTGTAGAAATGACGTAAACCTAACCTTTGGGGTCATCATCATCATCCTCCTAACCTTTTTCCCGTATTTCACGGGGTCGGCTACCTAATATAGGGGATTGAACGAGGGTACTGGTTTTTACACAGAGCGACTGCCATCTGACCTCCGCAACCCAGAAGGGAAACCAGACCCAATCTTAGATTAGTAAACCTAACCTACTACCTAGGTATCTAGTTTATTTCATCAACATATTATTATTTTTGCTCTACATCTGTTGGATTATTTTGTAAGAGCGAAATTAAGTATTGTTTCTATGCTGGGTACAAAGGCATACAAATAAAGAGGATTTAAGTTTCGGTGTTATAAAACAAAGAGAGTTTTATAAACCTACAAAAACAGTGTTATAAAAATAGAGAGTGAAGTGGTTGATAGAGTTTGATTACTTCTTTTTCTTCGAGTTAAAAGTACAAAAATTATAATAGTATATTATGCATCGAGGAAATAAAGCAGTGTCTAACGTCACGGGCAACATATTGAATTTAATGAAAGGGAATTATGACAAGAATCCTGAATGTAGCGAGGGATTCAGATCAGACCTGCCCAAGGTGAAGACACTTTTATTCCCGAGGAGCATACTACGGCGGTGGACTCTTGTAAGATTATAAAGCTCAGAAATATACCATAGCACGTAATATTGATGGATTGGAAACATACCAGAAGGAAGTAAACAGATCCGTTCACACTGCACACCACAATCCACTAGGTACTTATTTTTTCCAAAAAGGCAATTGTTCATGTTTATTCATATTTCAAAAATTCAACATATTTAGCAAAATGTACTAGTCATAATATATTCTGGACTCAAAATATAAATTTTACTCAACAATTTACGGAATTAGAAGTCAAAATCAATAAAATAAAAAAAATTGCAAAAACAAACCGCGTTTTCTTTTTCTTTTTTTTTTTTTTACACAAAGCAAAGAGCACATACAGTTCACTAGTCATAAAGCCTTTTTAAACTCGTCGGGGGGCGCAGACGGCCAGTGTAGGAACAGTTTTAATACAAACAGCCATACTTTTTTTTTCTGAAAATTATTTTCTTTGAAATTTACTTGACATTCCAAATTCAAAACTCATAATAACACTTGGTGCATTAAGGAATTCAGTACAACTTTAAATCCTTAGGGAATAGTGTCCTGCTTTAAGCGGATGTTTCTTGACATTATAAAGCTAGCTAAAAGGTGCAGTGGTGTATAAAAAATTAAATCATCTCTTCACTCAACTCATTCTCCAGAATTTGCTTGCAGATACCTTAAAATTTCAATGAAGTCAAGAATTTTCTTAAATGTGGCTTTTGATACAAAAGCACTTTAGCACGGACAAAGGATCAATTTCAACCAATGACCATTAAGTGAATGTTATCACGCTCCACTCGGACTCCAGGGCTTATTTGGGGCCAATTCAGTCGACGTATTATTAGTTTATCGTATCCCTTCCGAGGGCTAATCCCATTCAACCGTCCGTGAGGCGATGCCGTCGTGACATGTCGAATGCCTCTCCAGTGCCGCGGTCATTTCAATATACAATATGGTTACGAGAGTCCTCTTGACCTATTGAAACTTCTTGTAGACGAATCATCAATAATGCAAAATGATACCTACCTAGTATTTTTACTGGTTTCAGGTTCTACATTATATCCTGTCTCAGTGGGGATGTAATATTTTCCACTTGCCTTATAGATAATGTAGTTCTAAACAATTATCTTTTTTTAAAATGGGTTTATTTGTTTTGAGTTTATTCAACATGCAATGTTTGGCTACAAAAAAAGTGTTTGTTGTGTATGCTCTTTTATGGTGATTCAAGAATTTATTCAACCATTACAAGTCTATTTTTCTTATATTTCCAGTGAACTGGGCTTCTTACAATGTTCTATCCTGGGCGTCTTGATAAAACAAAACCTTAATATTATTCGTATCTCCATTGTAAAGGTTTATTTTAGAGGGGTTCGTGTTTAGTTAATTAAACTTCCGGTTTTTTATTTTCAGCACCAGAAAACAGGAAAAACACTTTTACACGTGTCAATTATGAACATTAGTATGAATCCAGGGATTTGTTTAAACGTCCACGTGTCTTCTTGCACTTTTAAAATAGTTTGATGTTTTGCGCTGTTTCACCTTGATGACCCGAGTTGATAACTCTCTCGGACAAAACTATTTTGTTTTTGTATTGCTACTGCATACACGTCACCACCTATATTTTGTGTCTGTTGCTTTGCAGTTATTAATGTTGCTCGTTCATTATTGCTTTAAAACAGAATCAGAAACCATAGATATTATTTTATTCATGAGGAAGTAAGGCATTTCGGAAAGACTTGGTTCAAGTACTATCAAATATTTACGTTCGTTTATTAGAAATTTACAATGTTGAAAGTAAAGTGAGTAGCGAGATCTGCTTTTAGCCGCGAGACGTTCTAGAAGTTATGCGAGTAATTACAATCTTAATCAAATAGAGTGGGTTCTCTCTGAGATTGAATGTTTTATTCAGAGGGCGGCGCCGGAGTGAGTGCTCAACTGCTCACCGCCGATGCTGGTTTAAACCGACCATAAAGTTTAATGCGTTGGTCTTGGTGGGTACTCAAACCATTTGACACCCTCGCACTTATTCCTTGATCACTGCTGTACTTTTTGTTTTTATGTGATGGGTTTTTAATAACCCGATAATTCTTTGTGTCCTCGTTTCTAAATTACTCAATACACTTCTGACTAGTTTAGTTTATCAGTATCTGAAATCGAGATCGATAGCATTGTCCTCTGCGTCTCGAAGTTATCTTTCCTGACGATAATCAGGTGATACGGCAGTCACTATCACTATCCTAATAAAATTAAGTATAATCTTACTTAATGATCTTGAATCATCTGTCTGTCGAAGACTTTAAAATCGAGAGTCCGATGGTCAGACCTCTAGACCACAGGTGTATATCAGAGTGTAGTTTTGTTGGGCTGCCCAGGTCGGAACCGGCCACCGGATCCTACCCACATGCAAATCCTCGGACTCGACCGCAGAGTGGTTTCTTTACCTTCATTGAATTATTTTAAATCCTCATGAATAACGTTAGCCCTTCGTTAAACCTGAAGGAAAGTAATAAAACTGTTAAAGCTTTCACACATCAGTCGACTTTTCGTGGCATGATTAGTTTTCTATTTGATATGATAATTCGATTCGATACACACATACATAAAATCACGCCTTCATCCCTAATGTGGTAGGCAGAGTGAAAACGACCTGAATAAAGGTCGTTCCGCCACGTCTGACAAGTTTTGAGGGCTATTACAGATTATTATGTATTTATATTGCTATAGTGACAGGTTGTTAGCCCATCGCCTAAAATTGCAATACACTGAAACCCTCGAATCCCTTAGCTGGTTTTTACAGCATGCCTGGAAGGAGATGCAGATGGCTCATTCTATATTTTTCTATCAGTCTCAGTCCTGTCGATATTGCTACCTTAGAAATAAGGCCGCCAATTTGTACAATTTTTCTGTTTATTTCATTTGTGATTTCTGTGTTTTTGT
>JARACY010001846.1:0-51001 GCA_029255725.1 Scrobipalpa atriplicella
GTCAAAGTTGACACATGTATAATCTATTGGTCAAAACTTGATTAGCTTATGTGTTATTTGAATTAGTTTATATTAGTGTTAATATTATTGCTGTATGTTTCCCTATCATGAATAAAATAAAAATAAAATAAAATAAAAAACCTAATTTCTAAATAAATAATCATATTTTTTTTTCGAGATGATATTGACAAGTTTAAAAAATAAAGAGTGATATCGATTCCCGCAGTAATCGGATAAGTTCCTCCCGGCGTTAATCGAATTCCGACGCCATATTTACTCAGCACACACTCAGTATAGCGTTATGACAGGGTTTCTTATACTGTGGTCGGCGGAACAGCAAGGGGTCCGTGAGAGTCTGTCTGGAGGTCCGCAGTCCAATCTACAGGTTATAAGGGCCCCCGGGGCTCGAGGACCAAAGTGTTTCTCTCTCGACCCTGACCTAAAGCTTAATATACGAAAATATCGAATACCTTGATCAATAACGTGAAAACTGGCGCTCGATCAGTGTATGCATACCTCAACACATACCTCGATCAGTGTATGCAGTATGACGCTTGCTATGCTAACAATATGAGCGTTATAATCAGAATCAATATCGTGAAATTTCGCGCTCGCTACGCTATTACAATAAGTTTCTATTATTTATGGAGTTACCTTATTTTGCCCCACCACCCAATAAATTAATTATAATACTTATAATTTGAACTAATCGCACAGTAAAAAAATGACTAATTATAAGAAATTAAACTATTAGAAACTTTTGGTTCTTCTTTTTGATAGAATACTTATAGGTAACAACTATCATAATTGGAAGAAATATCTATCCAGATATATTTATTCCTTTTCAGTGTGTTTCGGTATACCTACAGGTTCAAAACTGATATTAACTTTGAATTGGAGAACGAAATATACACTAAACTTATAAAAAGTTTGACATACTTTTTGTATAGGTTAGATTATTAATACTATACGATAACATGGAACACCTTTTAAAACTTTATTTTATATCAATAACTTCTGTAACTGAACATAATTTGCAATAAATAAACTTTTCCGGAACTTAAGTGGTTAACAAGTATGAGAACTTCGTTGATGATACCTTCGTCAAACTTTGCAGACAGTTGCAAATTGAAGAAACACTCTGGGGATACAATTTACTAAATGGAAATAATGAACTAATTTTATTGTAAATACTGTTTAATTTAGTTTTTAATTTGTTCTTATGTTGTTATTTTAACTGTATATTAAGTGCAAATATTTTAAGGGTATGTTATACGGGGTGTAAGGGACAGCGTCCCGCAAACTGATAGGGGTTGCTCAGTCAACGATATTGAACAACTACCACCAGGAATTTTTTTCAGGAAATTTAAATAAAAGTTTGCTTTTTCATACAAAATGACCACATTGATCAGACAATTTGTATGGAAAAGCAAAAAAAATTTTTAATTTCCTGAAAAAAAATCCCGGTGATAGTTGTTCAGTTTGGTTGACTGAGCAACCCCTATCAGTTTGCGGGACGCTGTCCCTTACACCCGGTATATTATGTAGAAGAAATAAAATTTTCAACATTTTATTGAAATATTATAATTAGGTAGGTATATCCTATATATAGAAGCAAAAAAAATGGTAATATTACGTACTTTCAAAGTCAATCAGGAATAGATAAGTTGATACATGCATGATATCTTTTATCCAATAGATGTGACACATACTTGAAGAAACATTATAATATTTATGATATTCCCACATGAATGATAACGTTGAAATTTGGACTCATAGAAAGGCTTTATTTAACAGATATTTTATTTTTACAGGTAAACAAAACCGTCTTGATAAATGGGAGGCTGGAGTATTGTAATTGTAAGTATGACCTGCTTGATCGATAACCACAAAAATAAGGTGTAAAATACTTATTTACGTTGTTTTCCATATAAATGTCTAAATTTTACATACGACAAGTATGTGTCACATCTATTGGATAAAAGATATCATGCATGTATCAACTTATCTATTCCTGATTGACTTTGAAAGTACGTAATATTACCATTTTTTTTTGCTTCTATATATAGGATATACCTACCTAATTATAATATTTCAATAAAATGTTGAAAATTTTATTTCTTCTACATAATATACCGGGTGTAAGGGACAGCGTCCCGCAAACTGATAGGGGTTGCTCAGTCAACCAAACTGAACAACTATCACCGGGATTTTTTTTCAGGAAATTAAAAATTTTTTTTGCTTTTCCATACAAATTGTCTGATCAATGTGGTCATTTTGTATGAAAAAGCAAACTTTTATTTAAATTTCCTGAAAAAAATTCCTGGTGGTAGTTGTTCAATATCGTTGACTGAGCAACCCCTATCAGTTTGCGGGACGCTGTCCCTTACACCCCGTATAACATACCCTTAAAATATTTGCACTTAATATACAGTTAAAATAACAACATAAGAACAAATTAAAAACTAAATTAAACAGTATTTACAATAAAATTAGTTCATTATTTCCATTTAGTAAATTGTATCCCCAGAGTGTTTCTTCAATTTGCAACTGTCTGCAAAGTTTGACGAAGGTATCATCAACGAAGTTCTCATACTTGTTAACCACTTAAGTTCCGGAAAAGTTTATTTATTGCAAATTATGTTCAGTTACAGAAGTTATTGATATAAAATAAAGTTTTAAAAGGTGTTCCATGTTATCGTATAGTATTAATAATCTAACCTATACAAAAAGTATGTCAAACTTTTTATAAGTTTAGTGTATATTTCGTTCTCCAATTCAAAGTTAATATCAGTTTTGAACCTGTAGGTATACCGAAACACACTGAAAAGGAATAAATATATCTGGATAGATATTTCTTCCAATTATGATAGTTGTTACCTATAAGTATTCTATCAAAAAGAAGAACCAAAAGTTTCTAATAGTTTAATTTCTTATAATTAGTCATTTTTTTACTGTGCGATTAGTTCAAATTATAAGTATTATAATTAATTTATTGGGTGGTGGGGCAAAATAAGGTAACTCCATAAATAATAGAAACTTATTGTAATAGCGTAGCGAGCGCGAAATTTCACGATATTGATTCTGATTATAACGCTCATATTGTTAGCATAGCAAGCGTCATACTGCATACACTGATCGAGGTATGTGTTGAGGTATGCATACACTGATCGAGCGCCAGTTTTCACGTTATTGATCAAGGTATTCGATATTTTCGTATATTAAGCTTTAGGTCAGGGTCGAGAGAGAAACACTTTGGTCCTCGAGCCCCGGGGGCCCTTATAACCTGTAGATTGGACTGCGGACCTCCAGACAGACTCTCACGGACCCCTTGCTGTTCCGCCGACCACAGTATAAGAAACCCTGTCATAACGCTATACTGAGTGTGTGCTGAGTAAATATGGCGTCGGAATTCGATTAACGCCGGGAGGAACTTATCCGATTACTGCGGGAATCGATATCACTCTTTATTTTTTAAACTTGTCAATATCATCTCGAAAAAAAAATATGATTATTTATTTAGAAATTAGGTTTTTTATTTTATTTTATTTTTATTTTATTCATGATAGGGAAACATACAGCAATAATATTAACACTAATATAAACTAATTCAAATAACACATAAGCTAATCAAGTTTTGACCAATAGATTATACATGTGTCAACTTTGACAAAAAAAAAAACAAGAATACATAATATTACCATTTCTGAATAATTTAGAATTTAGAAAAATGAAAGTTAAATAAAAAAAATGACTAATTATAAGAAATTAAACTATTAGAAACTTTTGGTTCTTCTTTTTGATAGAATACTTATAGGTAACAACTATCATAATTGGAAGAAATATCTATCCAGATATATTTATTCCTTTTCAGTGTGTTTCGGTATACCTACAGGTTCAAAACTGATATTAACTTTGAATTGGAGAACGAAATATACACTAAACTTATAAAAAGTTTGACATACTTTTTGTATAGGTTAGATTATTAATACTATACGATAACATGGAACACCTTTTAAAACTTTATTTTATATCAATAACTTCTGTAACTGAACATAATTTGCAATAAATAAACTTTTCCGGAACTTAAGTGGTTAACAAGTATGAGAACTTCGTTGATGATACCTTCGTCAAACTTTGCAGACAGTTGCAAATTGAAGAAACACTCTGGGGATACAATTTACTAAATGGAAATAATGAACTAATTTTATTGTAAATACTGTTTAATTTAGTTTTTAATTTGTTCTTATGTTGTTATTTTAACTGTATATTAAGTGCAAATATTTTAAGGGTATGTTATACGGGGTGTAAGGGACAGCGTCCCGCAAACTGATAGGGGTTGCTCAGTCAACGATATTGAACAACTACCACCAGGAATTTTTTTCAGGAAATTTAAATAAAAGTTTGCTTTTTCATACAAAATGACCACATTGATCAGACAATTTGTATGGAAAAGCAAAAAAAATTTTTAATTTCCTGAAAAAAAATCCCGGTGATAGTTGTTCAGTTTGGTTGACTGAGCAACCCCTATCAGTTTGCGGGACGCTGTCCCTTACACCCGGTATATTATGTAGAAGAAATAAAATTTTCAACATTTTATTGAAATATTATAATTAGGTAGGTATATCCTATATATAGAAGCAAAAAAAAATGGTAATATTACGTACTTTCAAAGTCAATCAGGAATAGATAAGTTGATACATGCATGATATCTTTTATCCAATAGATGTGACACATACTTGAAGAAACATTATAATATTTATGATATTCCCACATGAATGATAACGTTGAAATTTGGACTCATAGAAAGGCTTTATTTAACAGATATTTTATTTTTACAGGTAAACAAAACCGTCTTGATAAATGGGAGGCTGGAGTATTGTAATTGTAAGTATGACCTGCTTGATCGATAACCACAAAAATAAGGTGTAAAATACTTATTTACGTTGTTTTCCATATAAATGTCTAAATTTTACATACGACAAGTAATTCTGTAGTAGCAGAGCTAAAGTATGTAAGCTATTTCAAAATAAAATATTTTTTAAAGGTCGGTTTTCGACTTTAAAAGTGCAGGAAATTTTTCTACAAACTCCGAATCTATTTGCATTTGTTGCTAATTTTCTCAACATCCACTTCATTATCTTTACCAAAAGAAATGTAAGCGTAAATCTAGCCAAAGTAGCTTAAATAAAAGTGGAACACATACATTTGATTCCCTCTTCTACACCCTTGTAAAACCCGTGTCAGGATTATCAGAGCATCTGAGAGTTCGGTATCAGCTGATCGCACGCGCAAGAGTGGTGGAGAGAGGGTTTACTTTCAGATCGGAATCGAGCTATTTCTACGAATTGAAGTTGGATGGGTGTTTTTTTGTGTAGATAGCTAAAACTTAGATGAATTTGTTGAAATTCTATAAACACAGACAAAACATAGACGTAGTGAAACTCTTCTCATCACTATTTAGCTGATTAATTTTCATAATAATGTGACTTTATTTGTATATTTCGTAAGGATTTGTTGTAAGAGACTGTTATTCTCGTTCAATACAATAAGTGGATTGGTGGTGGGCATTTAGTAATTATAACCTATTTCTTATTATGTATTTCTTTCTCTCTTTTCTTCAATAGTTTGCTCAGAGTTTAATTTAGGTCTGCCGGAGCACGCACGTTATACGTCTTATTTTATTTGCTTTTTTTTCTATTCTAGGTCAAAGGTTGTTGAAATAAAGCAATTTTAAGTCTATTAATTCATAGACCTACCAAAAAATAGCCATGCTAAGATAGAAAATATGATCTTATCAATCAAATATAATATTATATTTGTGTTCGGGAGCCTTTGTCCTCATTAAATCAGTAAATATACAAGGTGTAAAAAGATGGTTAACCAAATCTTAAGGGGTAATTTAGCCATGAAACTGAATAACTTTTCCAAAGACACTTGGGTAAAAAACATTCTTAGAGAAAAATTAGAGCTAGTTGTAGTATGTTGTTTAAATAAATACTTATAAAAGACAGAGCTTATTTTAAAAATTTATGACTCAGCTGAAATCAAATTAATTTTTCAGATAAATTTCAAAAAAAGAGTTAATTGAATAATGCTGTTCGAAATCTTTTTAGTAATTTAAGTTGAAAGTTTTATTCATTCGACCGCGATTTCAAAGAACATTTGTTGGACAAACAAAAAATAACGTTAAAGGTTTTGACTTGTTTTCATCTTCATGTTCACTAGTCGGTGGAGTAATCGCCAACTTTCTCTGTCTTCTGCCAACGATTTCACTTCTTATTACGACTTGATATTCACCTTCTCTTTGATTTGGTCAAGGTGACTACTCTTGTTATCATAAATTGACTATTTAAGGGTCGTATTTATAATCAGCTCTCAAGAGTGACAGCGAATTTGAGTTTGTATCAGAAATGTCATTTCAGTACAAAACAACCTGTTAAATCCAAACTTAATATTGCTCTCAATCTTGAGATCGCTTTATAAATACGAGCCTTAGTATATTAGGCATTACACATCTCCGGTATTAAGTAGGCTAGTGCCTTCGTTTAACCTGTAGTGTTGATGTTTACTGTGTAATATTACGCAGTCGGCAGTTAATAGGTTAATAAGAAAGACATCAGATGTAAGATTACCCATTCAATGTTGCCCTTAATAGCGTATTACCCCGACACGATATCGGGCCAAGATTACCGATCAAATATAACGACTGTCATAAAACGACGCAATTATGATTGATACCGTTATGCATCAATAAAGTATCAAATATTTATGGTACAATAATATTTATTTGCTTATCATGATTCATGATGTTACTTATAATGGAGAATTCATTGAAGATTTTGTAGCAATGGTTACCCCGTAGGTAGAGCAACCATTCTCTATTCTTTCATTTACCATCTTCACAGGTAAGACGAAGTTGTGCGAAGAAATTGGTGTGAGTTTGATATTAAGTACTTAAGTAGTACTTCATCGTCTGTCTCTCAATATAACGCGTCCCTTCTTACAACTCCAAATTAAACCCATAAAAATGCGGTTATTGTACCAACTTTCATTTTAGCTGAAATATTTAAGTAATTATAAATATTATTCATTGACCATTAAAAATATGAAAATTTACTCCATTTGGGGCAGTTTTACGAGCGGGCAGTTTTATTTTTAGATTACGATTAAATCAGGCTATAAATTATACGATTTAGTAAGTGCATACCTACAGTTATTCGCAAAGATTTGGTTCGTCACAAATGTTTACAATAGCCATATCGTTTATGTTTATATAGGTACTATTTATTCATATTACTTAGTAATTTCACTTTAAACGATATAAATTTTCTAGTGCGTAATTTAAGTTCGTCGTTTATCGTCTCCAAGCCTTTAAAACAACAGTTCCAGTTTAAATTGTAATCTTCTTACTGGAAGCCGATTTGTGCTCTGTACTGCTCTGTACTCGAATACAAATACAAACTTTGTTTATTTATACTTTTGTAACACGAAGTTGTATCGACATTTTTTTATGTATTCATTTTGTTTTCTTTTGATTAATTTGAAAATTCAAAACATTTTTTTATGTTTCGGACAAGTTACATTCGTAATAGTTAGTAAAATTTTAAGTCAACTCGTATTTAATCATAAATACTAAATGAACCAATCTCAAGATTGAGAGCTTATGGATTTGACAGACATTTCTGTGATGCGAATTCAAACTTGCTGTTGGTCTCAAGAGTAACCAAACAATAAAGGTACCTACATAAAAATAAAGAACAATGAAAATTAGCAATATAGAGTTTCTATTTAATACAAAATTTAAGAGAATTACAAATTGGAGCAGCAGCTGTTGGAAAATTTCAAAATGGCGGCTTACCTTGACACGTTATGTTAAAGCTAAATTTACATTCAAATAAGAAAACAGCAGGAAGAGGCATTTTCATGGTAGGGGAAGCTAAATTGGTTTTATATTTAATTAAACCTGAAGTTTAACAGAAACGGAATAATAATTTTGTAGATATTTTCCTGACTGATTACGATTATGAAGAAGCACAGGAAAAAGAGTCGTGGAGAGACCGGATAGAGGCGTTTTTCCAGCATTGGGGCATTAATGGCTAGACAATACAACACTAGATTACGAATGGTTCTGACATGTTAAGCACAGTTTGAAAATTCATTTCATGTTCTACGCAATATTTCCTTCAGTTTCAAAAACTGTTTTCTTAGGTGTCCACTTAGTTAAAAACAATATTGAGTAGAGTAGAGGTATTAACATTAAGTTACCTTCAACTTTGCAACTGCTTTTCTACGAGAAAAGTTGCAAAAGAAATCTCACTTCATTTCACGAAGAGTTCATTTCGTCGTCGCTACTTTACGTTCCTTTTTACGTTCGAGCTGGAACATAAAATTATGAGACGTGACAAGAAAGCGGAGCACCTGCGTAGTTAGGATGCCTCTTGTTATACATTACCTAATGGTTTTTCTTTATAGCCTTGTGGCTTTTTTACGGCAGTGCATATTTTTTGGGAAAATAATCAAGGTGCCTCGGGGAGGCTTACTCCAAAAAATGGAAATGATAATTTATAAGGGAGAAAAATGTAAGGCTGTCAAAAAATTCCACTCAAAGGACAGTAAACACACACTCAGCGCATACCTAATGATTATTTTTATACAACATGTAACATAAAGGGTATATGCATTGTGAAATGTGTGAATGTACCCATCAAACTGATCAACTTTCCCTAAGGAACATAGGTCGAAACACGAAAAAAAAAATTACCCTCATACTAAAATGCGCTATCAGCTGATGCATTTTGTATGGCAGGTCAAATTTCTTTTTCGTTTTTCCACCTATGTTCCTAAGGGAAAGTTGTTCAGTTTGATGGGTAGATTCACACCTTTCCCGATGCATATACCCTTTCTTTTACACGTTGTATATTGGATCATAGACTAAACTACTCGTAACTAAGCCATTGCTCACAGGTACCTATAAAACTGTTCGAAATTCATGCAGAGAAGAATGTAACTATATTTCATCAATGATTTTTTCATATTACCGGCACCCGTAGTACCTCTGGGAAAACCACTATTTATATAACTAAATTTTCTATTAACTTGCGTCTGGAAAGTTTCTATTCATTTAATTTACCCGCACTATTTGGCTACATGGGTCTTTTACACAAAGATTTTCAGTTGTTGTTTACTGAATTTCATGTCTTTCTACTGTTATAGTTTAATTATGCAATGGGCTCAATTCTAAATGCCAGCAGCAAAAGCTGAAATGAAACTCTATCTGTCATTTTTAAAATAATAAGATTGAAAAGGACAGCAGATTTCTACTCTATGGTTTTACGCTTTGTCAGCAAGATTTTGACGCGCATTTGCACATTTTCTACTGTATTTTACCTGCCATCTCAAGACATGGCGGCTAATATATGACAAATAACGCGAGAATAAATCTTCTGTCCTTTTTCAATCTTTTTACTCTGAAAGTGACAGGAACTTAAATGCTTTTGAAACTTAGATGGACAAATAATATTGTCTCAGCCAATCCCAATCTCTGACGTGGGTCTGTTTCTGAAGAACTATTTTTAGCAAGAAACGTGGTACCTAACTGTAGTACCGTTCTAGGAAAACTCCGGAACTCCAATAGTATGGAATATTTAATATGCATGAGCGAGCGCTGAAAAAGAATTTATCATTACGAAAAATGTTGATAAAGATATAAGACCAAAAAATCTTTTGAAAAACATTTACCAACTTAATCCTCAGGAATTTAATTTGGAGCCGTTTAAAGAATGCTTTCACTTTTTATAATTTGCTTTCGTTAAAATCCTGTTTTCGTAAGTTCCCGGGATTTACTGATACAGGGATTGGTCGGACAGCTGCTCCTCTGAACTTCTTGTACTATTTTAGTATCATGTTCATGTATCTTGTAACAGTCCAGCAAGAACAGGACACGTGATAAATGATACGTGTGTGTGTGAGGCAGACGTGTTTGCGAAGACGGACGTGATGTCTGGCTTGACCTTTATTTTGTTCAACCTACATTTTACTATCTCGGAACGTGTTATCCTATATCTTACTTTCGTATTCTTAATTCTATTCAAATTTGGACGATTCTATTCTCTATGTAGTTTAGAAGAATGTTTCGTGTTGTATAAAGGCCCTTGTTTGAAAATGAAAATGTTTTATATGAACACTTTTCATGTCTTGTTTTTGAGTTCTTTGAATTTAGGATATTTTAATTATAAAAAAGTTAAGTCAAAACAGTGAAAGTACAATTATTTATTTTTATTTACGTGTTGGGGTTAAATGTCGGATGTTGGTATTGTACTAAATAATTGGTTAAGATAAGATCTGTTAAAACGGCATGGAAACTAACTAATTAACATACCCATCCCAAGCACTTCTTGTCAATTTACCTACGCCTTGTCCGCTGGAT
The DNA here is from genome assembly GCA_029255725.1 of Scrobipalpa atriplicella. Classification (NCBI taxonomy): domain Eukaryota; kingdom Metazoa; phylum Arthropoda; class Insecta; order Lepidoptera; family Gelechiidae; genus Scrobipalpa; species Scrobipalpa atriplicella. Next base: position 10,430 of record JARACY010001846.1, read on the forward strand.
CAATAAAAAGACATGAAACAAAGTAGTATATCTTATTTATTCATTTTGTCTACTCAGTTCAGTTTAATTGGGGCAGATTATAATATCCATCGGAGTCCCTTGTTTTAATCGTAATTTCTTCTCTCAATCTTAAAACATTTTAATTTTATTAGGCGTACCCTTGAGCAGAGAAAATCCCGACGCTACGTGGCTAATCCGCGCCCGCCGGCGCAGCGGTACTGTACCATTTGTTGAAGGCCGAATAAGGGAGGGAATAGCCGAACCCTAGAAATTCGGGATAAGGCTAGGGAGATGATGATGACTAAGTCATAAGTTTTCTTACAAGAAATATGTACAAGTACATCTTTATCTGAATTTGATATACCCACTTGTAAAAGTTAAAAATAACCTCATCACATCATAATTTTAGTGTCCCACTGCTTGGCAAAGGGCTCTCTCCAGTCTCTCCACGACTCTCTATCCTGTGCTTCTTCAGGCCCACTCTCGAGGCAGGTATCGAGCTCATCTTTCCACCGCTTGTTGTTAAGAGGCTACCCTGAGCCAAGTGGCGGCCTCATCAGTCAAAAAATCATAATCCACTGAAAACACAATCAATCGAAAATCCGGTACGGCGAATTGAAGTTAAAGCAAAGAAGATAATTTAGAACATCATAAACTTGAAATTCATAGTTCCTGGTAGTAACAGAAAGAAAATTTGCGAAAAACGGCCACTTTTAGCACTTTTGCTATCTGTAACTGCTGTAAACACTGAATCATAAGTTTATGATGTTCTAAATTATCTTCTTTGCTTTAACTTCAATTCGCCGTACCGGATTTTCGATTGATTGTGTTTTCAGTGGATTATGATTTTTTGACTGATGAGGCCGCCACTTGGCTCAGGGTAGCCTCTTAATGTAGCAGAATAGTGTCGACTCAATTCTAGCGGTGAGAGTCCGATAGAAGCAAAGGGGTAGAATCAGGGTAGAATAGGTACGGAGAAGATTTTATATGTGAAACTTACGTGAATTTAATTTTTTTGGGCTTATTTTACTGAAAATCAAACCGTACCATAATTTTTGTTGAGGTACCATAATTTTGACGGGCCTGTGTCATAATTTTTTAAGTTGGCTTATAACATCCCTGGTTGATTTCAATATGGATCCACTTCTTACATCTCAGGTTCTAGTCTTTCTGCAAAGCATTTGTCATTTCCTCATCGAGATTGGTTATCGATCCTCGCATTGTCTAGAGAAGTGAGTGCACTTTGTTCAAGGAAATTAAACCGTGTCCGATAGTCTTCAAAGTTATTCAAACTGAACAATTTTTACAAAAATAAAAACATTTAAGAATTAAAAAAGTTGCTTCTTCATGCAAATTTTGTCTGATTGGGGGCAAATTGTTTAGGTTTCTTTTTATTTATTTCTTGGAACAATTTGTTTAAGAAAGTTGTTCAGTTTCGCTGACTGAGCAACTCCTATCGGTTTGTGGGAGGCTATCCTTTACACCCTAGGTAAAGAATACAGAAACTTTGTCTGCAATAAAAAAAAAGGTAACTACACTACATATAAGAATACAAGAAAATGTTTTATAAAGGCTAGGTATTCAAAGGCCCGTATTTATAATCAGCTCTCAAGAGTGAAAGGACTTTGAGTTCGTATCAGAAATGTCATTTCAGTACAAAATGACCTCTCAAATCCATACTTAATATTGCACTTTATAAATACGAGCCAAAGATACGGCAAAGTAAGTATACCTACATTTATAGCAGTGTTAATATGAGTCAGGCCTTCTATGCGCTAAAACGTGCCAGCCGGTGCGAGGCACTGTAATAACGGGGTGGTGCCTAGATTTATGGTTATGACTCTTGTTGCTTTTATTCCGTCCTAGGCATTCATTTTCGGTACAGTCAATTCCCACATACTATGTAGGTACTTAATACCTACTTATGTAGGTATTGACTGTACAAAAAATGGATACCTAATACGTATTCGGCCATTTGCGAATCAAAATAATAATGACCTCTTCTTTGTTTTATTTTTACAGGTACCTAAAGAAAGTAAACTACGCTATGTGTAATAAGACGGCCTGGAAATACATCATACTTAAATAAAGTAAGTTTTTTAACTATTATTTTTAATGGCTCGATCCAAACATCGCGGATTTGATAATCGTTTGCTTATTTGAATGCAATGGAATAATTTTGATTCCGCGTTTATACAAATGTTTTTTTAACCTACAGATTGAGAGTATGGGAATTTCAGCAACTTTTTGTACCTTTTTCTAAGTCAAGGAGGAAGTATTTTAGTGTTTGTTTCTGCGTTATAATTCGAAAACTAAAAGATGAGTGAAAAATACTTACTAAGTACCAAATAAATACAAGTATTGATAAAATCTGCTTTTATTTCTGTTATAACCAACTTTCATTCACATTTTTTATAATTGAACAACTTATAAAAGTGCTAAAAATATAACACAATTTTTGTACACGTGCAACTTTAAAAGCTTTCCCGGCTCTATAGACGCCATGTTGAATATAACAGGAGCTCCGATAGTGTATTGTTTCACAAATTGAACCGCCACCGAGTGACGTCACAAGTTAACAATATCGGATAGGTAACTGATCGCTACGAAGGTGTCACGTAAGTTCTTATTAGTGCTACGTGAGCTGAATTGTTTTACCTACGAGTTTTCAGGAAAAGCTATATACCGGGTGTAAGGGACAGCGTATACCAGAAACTGTTACGCTTTGCTCAGTCAACGAAACTGAACAACTTTCACCAGAAAGTTCTTTCAGGAAATTAAAAATAATTACGTTCCCATACAAAATGACCAACTCGATCAGACGTGGAAAAACCATTTTTTTTGTAGAAAAAATCCTGCCCGCTTAGGGCATAAAGTCATATTTAGGTATGAGTTTATTTTGATTATATGAAACCCCATCTGAAAATGTACAATTTGGATACATTTTGAATTGAACCATAGATGAAATGATCATTAAAACATCGATACATCGTATGTTTAAAATTTTGATAACCTACGTGTATTTCGTACATCAATAAATAAATTAAAATGAAATACCAGTTTCCAACATGGCAAATCACCGAATAAAAAAACACGCTGACAAAAAATTGTCGAACTAATCCCAACAAAAAAAGGAACCTGGATCGGCTAACGGGTAGGAGGTCGGGTACCACCGCAAAATAAAAATAAATAAAAGAGGGTGAATTCAAAACACGGCATGTGAAATAAAAAGTAACGTATAACTCGTGACGCTTTCCAGCAACTTGCGGTTTGGCTTACAACACGACGGCACTAGATCTAATCGATCTAGTTTTTGCAATATTTTATCTATCTTTAATTTAATAAATCAATCTTATACAAAATGGTAAACAGGAATAAGTTGAGGATTTTTTCACTGACGACAGTGCTATTTCATAAATATGAAAGGCAAGAAATTGAAATTTCGCTACGGACAGGTTTTGAACATGCGACCTTCGGAATGCCGTTCCATCGCTCTGCCAACTGAGCTACCTAAGCGGTAGTCAACATGACGAATTTAAGCTTCTTGCTTCTTTTAACAGCATTTTTTTTGGCAGGTTTAAGTCCTGCCCGTGGCAATTTTTAAATTTATTACTCTTCATATTTAAGCATACATTAATGTAAATACATGAACTCAGATACAAATTTCAACAAGTGCGTTGATTATAATTATGTTTCATTTACTTGACAACCCACACAGTGCACGACAAAAGAAGAATTCAGACCCAGTATTACTCAGAAGTGGCTACTTACCATTCAAAGTCAAAGTCATCTCAACCTGTACAAACTTATCAAAACGCAGAGGACCTTTCTCAGTTGTTTTGTTCCCGTAAATATTTGAGTTTCTGAACTGAAAGGTTCAAAATGTATTATTAAAGTTGAAGGGAACAGACTCGATTCTGAACCCTTTGTAAATTCCTCAGACCTTTTCAAGTTTAGTATATTGTACACCGTTAATAGGATCGCCCTTTTCGCGTAAATTTTGTAAGCAAGTAAATTCGGAACTACAATACATAGGTAGGTATATATCGATGAAAGCCTGGAGATAAAATGGAGAATATTGAGCATGAACGTTTGTCAAAGTAGAATTTGTGGGTATACTATTACATTCGTTTATTTATTTATTTTCATGAAAAGAACATTTGTTATGATTTTTCAGCCATTTGATTTTTGTCGTTTCGCGGATGCTATGTGTGTCTACGATCAGACATGCACCTGGCTACCGGATCCGCGCTTATTGAAAAATTCCATGTCTCGGTAATTAATTGATGTATCGAAATGTTTTTTTCAACAGGCAATATGACGAGTTAAAAATCGTAAAGTAGAGTTGGTCTTCTTAATATAGTCAAAGAGGCTTTGTATTGCTCTAAAACAAGCTACAAACAAAACGTAACTTTATTCCAGGGCCTTGTTCAATCTAGTTGAGACTGAAAATTCCACCCCTCGTTATTGTGTTGTCGCGAAATGGAATTAGTGGCCCTGGTTTGGGTCCGGGCCAAATGTAAAACTTTTTGAACATTATTTGCGACCGATAGTTTGAATATTGATGACATGGTTTCATGTGGAGAACGTATGGATCCGTCCGAATCCGGTATACTTTCTAAGGAATGTCGATTTTGTTATTCTGAAGTACCTATGTTACTAGTGTAGTTTTGTGCAAACATTATAATGTGTTGAATCAACCTTTGATACATAAATGAATTTACACTTTATATGTACAGTATTAATATAAACACTAACTTGAACTTAATTAAATTAAATCTAGTGTTCTCCTACTTATTTAATTTGAAAGTGAAATAATTAATACCTATTTCAGAGGTCGAAGAATGCCAGCAAAAGGTTTATTATTAATTTGAAATTGGTTGAAACTAAAACTGTTTGATCTTAACTCAGTTAAATATTCGATCAGATTTGGTCAGGAAGAATAATTTAAGGCTCGTATTTATAAAGCTATCTCAAGATTGAGAGCAATATTGAGTGCGGATTTGACAGGTGATTTTGTACTGGAATGACGTTTCTGATACGAACTCAAACTCGCTGTCACTCTCGAGAGCTGATTATAAATACGGGCCTAAGTACTTTATTACTGAGAAGATCAAACTTATTTGAATTGCGTTAATGTTTTAAAACTATTTCAATAAAAGTACTTGAGAAATCTCTAACTTTTTCACTTCTCAATTTTTTTGCATTTTCTGGTATTTACTAACTACTAGTTATGTAATATACTTATTCCAAGATCAAATTTATTTGAATTGTTTAAATTTTTTACATAATCATTTCAATGAAAGTAATTGAGAAATCTTCAATTATTTTCGCATTTTCTCTTATTTACTATTAGTTATACATACATAACAAACCAGCAAATGAGACATTATACAAACCTATACAATATACTTTTACCATGAAATTACTAAATATCCCATTTCGATGTGCCTCATAATTCCTTTGACAAGTTCTTTCAGTACGAATGATAAAAAACACTTGGCGGCAAAAGTTGCCTTCAGTATAATATCCGATTGGGAAAATTCAGCTTAATTGTTATTATAAGTAAAACAGCTGCCAGCCAACATTGAGAATAAATTATAAAAGTCGTCCGTTATTCTTGATTTTAAACACTTTGGCTAAAACTCAGACGTTCAGAACTTCAGACCCCATAGGTGCGGGCAGGAAGTCAGCTACAAAATAGCTTTGGCTTTATAAAACACTTTCATTTAAGATTGGTTTTAATTTATTTAAAAAAATCTATTGCTTCTTTTTTTGGAGCCTATAAATCGTTGGTTTTAATATATTTTAAATATAAGTATTCTTAGTTGATAAAACATCTATCTCTGTGCTTGCTTTCATTCTTGCAATGGTGAAGCTTTTGTTATTTTGTGGGGAGGGAATGAAAGGAAAGTCAAATTCGTGCGCCTGGTTTAGTGTTTTTTTTTTATCCTCGTCGGTTTCCCTGCCCCACTTGTAACGTCTTACTTCTCCACTTCTTGGTCTACGGACTCGTTAAATACCCGCCTTAAGGAACAATGTCGATTGCTCCAAGTTCACTCGTAATCGGTTAGTCCACTTGTTTCTCAACTTCGACAGCTGGATTGTTTCTCCGCGATTTATTTAAGAGGCTCCCCCTAGGCTAAGTGGTGCACCCAACAACTGTGAAAAAATCATAACTCACTCAGAAGACAATAAATCGAAAATACGGTAGATCGGGTTTAAGTATAGGAACTTAAGTCAAATTTGGAAATAATAATAATAATAATTAATACCTTACTTAGTGTTTACTGTACGTTTACAGATTTGCTGTTTTTTGCAAATTTTCTACCTGTTACTGCATTGAACTATGAATTTCAAATTTATGAGGTTTTAAATTATCTTCACTACAATTACCTCAATCTGATCTGCCGGATTTTCGGTAAATTGTGTTTTCAGTGAATAATGATTTCTTAACTGATGTGGGCGACACCCAGCCCTAGGGAGCCTCTTAAGCCAAAATAGGCAGCAGAGATGGTAGGAAATTACACTTTTGTATTTGGGAAAACAACGTGACGTGACTTTTTGACGGGAACTTGGTGGGAACTTGCTTTGCATATGATTTAATTTTTATTTTTGCGCCGAAAACATGTAAACAGAGACGTGAAGTTACTTTTTATGATTGAGCCATTCCTTGCTTCACTGACCCGCTCGTAAGACACTACAAAAATACTTTAAAACTGATATAACATTTACTACAATCTTTGATCAAAAATTTTCGTCGAATAAGTTTTTTTTTTTGTTGTTTCATAAAACTGATTGATGGAGTCTAGACAAGTAACAATTTTATTCGTAGAATATAAAATATGATTTATCTAGACACGTTCTTCATACAAATATGTATATTTTTTAGATAATACTCACGTGTTACAAAAACATACAAACATAAAATCACGCCTTTATCCCTAATGGGGTAGGCAGAGCAAAGACGACCTAAACAAAGGTCGTTCCACCACATCTGACAAGTTTTGAGGGTTATTACAGATGATTATGTATATTGCTATAGTGACGGGTTGTCAGCCCGTCGCCTAAGTTGCAATACACTGAAACCCTCGAATCCCTTAGCTGGTTTTTACAGCATTCCCGGGAGAAGATGCAGCTGGCACATTCTATATTTTTCTATCACTCCCAGTCCAGCATGGAAGTCAAAAAAAAGAAGTTTTACAAAAACATTTTGATCAAATAATTTTTTGCTAGCTGCTGCTGCTTATGTAAAATAGCTGCAAAAATGGCTGCAAAATAGCATACCTAGTGCCACCAAAAACGATTGAAGTTTTTACAAAAGTGTGTAATGATTTTAATAAAATTGTTTCAAAAAGTTGTAGTACTAGTTAAGACATATCCGAATCTTTAGTAAATATTTCAATAGCTACATAGATTTCCAAGAAAATTGAAACCTTTTGAGGCGGTACTAGGTATGCACTTTTGCAACCTAAAGCTAAAAAATTGTTTCAGACTTCGTCAACGACGTCATAATATGAAAATTTATGTCTGTTCATTGTTTTTTTTATCTTATGAGGGAGCTTTTTTGTTTTTATCTCATTAATTTAATCCGTTTCAGCAGGTAGTTAACACCGCTTTAATTGAACACGATAAATAGCGAAACATTTTAATGTCTAGTCAACAAAGAGCCTTATTATTATCGAGTATTCTCACTCAGCCTTCGGAATGGTGAGCAGTTTCTGAAGTCGGGGAAACTTTTTATAGCAATTAGCTCCAAGTGCTTTTTACTGTCACGTAAAGTGGGGTTTTAAGAGTAGAATGATTGAAAATTTTGAAAAAACTGTCTCTTTTTTTGGAACAACATAAGTTAAGCTATAAATAGTGCTATTTTGATACTTATTTCATAAAAAGAAATTATCGTAAAGTCAAAGTAACTACCTTCAACAAAGCTCATCAAAACACCATGTCGTCAAAACTTTACAAATAGAAGTTATCCTAACTTTTGGCATGCAGTGGTGCTAATTCAGGACGCACTATTACTAATTCTAATTCTTACTAGCGCTGTCACTTTCTTAAATTTGACATAAGAACAGGATAGCAAACAAACACGTGACTTTGACATTCTTAATTTGACGTACGGCGCTTTAAATAAGGAATGACCATAGAGCGTGCTCACTAATTTTAATTAATTTAAGCAGTCTTATGTCAGATAAGAAATGTCAAACTCAAGTATTTGTTTGCTATCCTGTTCTTATGTCAAAGTTAAGAAAGTGACAGCGCTACTAAGAATTAGAATTAGTAACTGGACAGCGTGAATTGAGGCCAGTGTCAAACTAAATAATATTTACTCAGAAAACTCAATGTTTGAGAATTATGTACTATGTTTACATACCTATACTATAGGGGTAGGAAGGATAGCTTCCCATAAGCTGATAGAGGTTGCTCAGTCAACGAAACTGAACAACATTCACAAAAAAAATCGTTTTGAAAATGAAAAAAAAAATTGTTTCCATTTACAAATTGTCTGATCAAGATGTTCGATTTGTTATGAGGAAATCAAAACGTTTTTCAATTTTCTGAAAGAATTTCTTTGTGAAAGTTATTCAGGAAAAACTGTTTTTATCCTAGATGAAAAGAAAGAAAGAAAGTTTCATTATAATATTATTATAAATGCGAAAGTTTTGATTTTTGAATGTTTGGATGTTTGTTACTCAATCACGCTTTAACTACTGCACGCATCGGGAAGAAACTTGACACATGTGGTGAGGTACTGGACGGCATTAGGACATAGGCTTACTTTTCATCGCGGAAAAGCTTTAATTTACACGGGAAAACTCATTTAACGCTGGTGAAACCGAGTACGGAAAGCTAGTATTAAATGAATTTAAGGAAAAAGAACAATGTAACAAAATTGCGCGTCAAATTTGTGATTCAATCAACTCTGAATTGAAAATTGATTGAGAACTCCGGCATGAAATCTTCGCAACAAACAAAAATTTGATGAGAAAGTCAGTGGAGAAAGTCCAGTATTTTAGAGGCTCGATCTTCTAGATTAGACATATTTCTTAAGTTTACGATAAAATTATGCCTTGTTGGGATATTCTTGTTACTTTTGGCTAGTGTTTCTTTTGAAAAGTTTCGAAATCGTAAGTAACAAGTATTCTACAGTATTTACGAGTCTCGGAAGTTTTAATGACTATTTTTTCGCTACTAGAATTTTAAAATGTGAATTAGAATACTCTTTTTCTGGTGAATAAACTATTTTGGTCGCTATCTATCGTCGAATTAAGACATTTCTATTAATTCTCTACTACTTGAATTATTTCTGTAATATACTATTATACCACCGTAATACAGTCCGAATACTACTAGAGCTCTGATTTAAATGCGGCCCAAAGGGTTCCAAATGAATTATTGCTTTTAGACCTTTCAGTTATAGTTTACTCTCAAAGGGAAACTGCGTAATTGTTAGGTTAGTTAATTCTGTTTATGTTATTTTGTGCTTTATTTATTTTGGGTTTCCTGTTTATTTATACCACTACGGACGATTTCAGTGAGGGCGAGTATTTATAAACCCAGGCGTCGTTGCCTACTTCCCTAGAACGCAAGATTAATAACGTACCTACAAACTCATTTCTCATCCCCTTACGCTATACAATAACTTTATATTACAACATTCAACTTTATATTTCAACAATATAGAATTGAGTTGAGTTGAAAATTGAGATAAATATGATAAAAGTGTAACCCACGCTGACTATGACCCTAGACATATTTAGTTGACCAAACGTTAGGGTATGACCCATGAAACTGAACAAATTTCCCTTCCCTTTCCTTATTTTTGTATGGGAGGCCCAGATATATTTTTTCATTTTTCGACTTATGTTCAGTTCCATGGGTAGGATCACACCCTAAAGATTGCTCAGCAATTTTTGCCCTGTATAATAGAAATACCAGAAGACCGATATAAATAGAACTCCCGCAACTAAGGAGCACCTGATATTTTAGCCACGTAACGTCGACGAGTTATCGAACGAACACGCTGGGAAGTGTTGTGTATTTTAGGAGAGGCTTATTGATACTTCATTTCCCGTTTCTCTCCATAAGCACGCCATAATGTAAAATCGAGTGTCAATAAGTATGTAAGGTATATATTATGTTATGATTTACGAGTTAAGAACCATTCGCGGCAGGCTTTTTGACTAAGCTTTTCATAATGTGTGTGCCTGTATGTTTGTCATAATTATGTTCTCTGAGAGACTTTCACGATACCCACAGCTATAAACATACATACATACATACATAAAATCACGCCTTTATCCCCATTGGGGTAGGCAGAGCAAAAACGACCTAAATAAAGGTAATTCCGCCACGTCTGACAAGTTTTGAGGGTTATTATGCAGGTGATTATGTATATTGCTATAGTGACAGGTTGTCAGCCCATCGCCTAAATTGCAATACACTGAAACCCTCGATTCCCTTAGCCGATTTTTACAGCATGCACGGGAGGAGATGCAGCTGGCACATTCTATGTTTTTCTATCAGTCCCAGTCCAGCATGGAAGTTATTACAGCTATAAATATCTTTCATTTTCTTTTGCCGTGGCTTTGAACGGGCAAAATTGCGCAATAATATTCCGGAACGCCACCAGCCGCATTTATCATCGGAGGTAACCCTTCATGAGATTAATCGTCGTATCGCGGTACTAAAGGCTCATAAAAAGGAAAGGTTGCATTATATGGAAAAGATATACTGTGTAACTAAATGGAAATAAATAATTTCAATATGCAATTTGTCGTAAAAATCGGAATTTAAATGTAGTGTTTGCATGTACATGTCGTGACAGAATGGGCGCTTTTCCACTAGACGGCACGTCAACGGCAACGGCGACGGCACGGTACCGTCGACGATATCGTAGGTGAGATAATGTATGAAAATCAATGAAATTATATGACACGCTTTTCCACTTGCCGGCACGGCACCGTCACGGCATGTCTTCGATTCCCATAGATATTGTCACGTGATCGTCCCGTGCCGTCGCCGTTGCCGTTGACGTGCCGTCTAGTGGAAAAGCGCCCAATAGGATTATCCTTACCTTACCGAGACAATCTAGTAATTACAAAGGCATGTGTTTAAGAAAGTTCGGCGACTCTCCCTGTGTTTGTTTTTTTGTAATATTTAGCACAGCGCTCACCAACTGATCAAAGACAAACCATGCTATTAGTCTGACAAGTTTTGTGGGTAGATATACAGATAGTTCTGTATATTGCTGTAATGATAGGTTGTCAGCCCATCGCCTAATTACAATACTGAAACCCTCGGATCCCTTAGCTGATTTTTACAGCATGCCCGGGAGGAGATGCAGCTGGCACATTCTATGTTTTTCTATCTCTTCCAGTCCAGCATGGAAGTAGAAAAATATACAGAGAAATATTAGTACTCGTAGCTCTATATTCTAATAAAAAAAAGGCCTATACAAAAAAAACAGCAAAAAAAATATATTTTGATTTTCATAAAAATAATTGGAAATGAAATATTAATGATATTTTTTACTATGTAAACCAAATTTTTTTTTTTCGGTTTACCACTTTGAACTGAACTGGAGCTAAGGAATCGTATTTAATGTAGTGGAATGTGGAATTATTGAAAACTTGAATAAATCTTCCCTTTAGGTACTTCGAAATGAGATATTTTAGTTTTTTTTTTTAATATATAATTTCAAGCGGCGTGTGGACTCTATTACAAATAAATTAAACACATACATACATACTATCACGCCTGTATCCCTAATAGGGTAGGCAGAGCGTCAACGACCCAAACAAAGGTCGTTCCGCCACGTCTGACAAGTTTTGAGGGTTGTTTAAGATAGATCTGTATATTGCTGTAGTGACTAGTTGTCAGCCCATCGCCTGAATTACAATATACTGAAACCCTTAAATCCCTTAGTGTTATATGAAAGAATATTATAGTAAATGTAACTTTAAAACAAATGAGCTTATACAATATGAGATTATTGAAGCTAAGTATTATATTAAGTAAACGTTATGTCAAATTAGTGTTATAACAAGTGAAAATAGATATTTTGTTTTTATGTCAAATGAAGCGCACCCTAATATTTTTAATACGACTTTATAGTAAGTACTCCAAAAAATCATTTGAGAGAAAATAACATAGAAATGTACTATTATTATTGTGGCAATTACAATTTGATGAAATTCTCAGAACAACATTCAATAATACAAATTATTTGTAACACGTGTAGGCAGACTTTTAAGACTTCTAGACATTATTATAGAAACCTGTTTTGTTGAAAAAAAAATTTATCGAATATTAACCGAAGACCAGGCAAAGTGCAGTAGAAAGGCCGGAAAGTGGACCCCAGCATTAGGCCGAGAAAACGCTACGCAGAAAAATTTATTTTAAAACGAGGACTTAATAATAAGTTTTTTTTTAAATCCCTCTTTTTTGTGTCTCACGATACTTATAATCAGTGAGCTCGTTCCATCGTCGACCTTGTGTTTAGAGTCAAGAGCAAGCCCATTTCTAATAAATAAAAACGATAATAAATGAGGGCTTTTTCTACTAATTGAAAGGTTAAATAGAATGCTGAAATTGGTTAATCTGTTCAAGGGCGGCTCAAAAGGCACTTCACCTTGGTTAAGATCTCTATTACTGAGGGTCACAGCCAAATTATACTTTAATAATTTACTAGAGTAGGTACTACTAGAATAGGTGCCTACTACTAGAGATGCGTTCTTTACTATAATTAATACATCTGATTTTTCATTTAAAAGTTTTTATTTATTTCTTAGTTATTTTTTTAATACATTCGCAAAGAAAGAATCTGTATTTATTTCCTTACTTTAGGAAATGTGTTTGCTGACTCGACAATAAGAAGAAAAATGAAATCTATTACAATGCGGACTTGCGGTCAAAGCTACGAGGCGATAATGAAGTATTTAATATACCGCGTTATGAAAGAAATATAAATCATTTTTCTGTCTCATCATTTTCTGCTATAATAAAGCTGAGTAAATCTTCCTTACTTTATACAGGGTGTTAATTGAATTGCGTGCCATAGCTTACGGGGTGTTTCAGTAACATAAAAGGAGTCCATAAAAACTCAAATAATCACTCAAAAAATTATAAAAAAAACAATGGTAGGTATTCATAATGATTCCCAGAGTTGCGTCTGGCCGCCGCGCTATAATCAATCCCGCGCGACGCGCAAGTCGCTATCAACCAATGATATGATAGCGCGTCGCGCGGGCTCGGTTATAGCGCGAGAGCTAGATGCAGCTCTGGGAACCATAATAAATATCGACTATTGTTTTTTTTTAGTTGGTTTTATTTTAATATTTTTATAGGCTCCTTTTACGTTACTGAAACACCCCTAAGCTATGGCACGCAATTAAATTAACACCCTGTATAACGCTACGGATATACGGATATTGACTTTGCACGCGGTATGCTCGGAGTAAATAAACTGTTAATCAAAGTAAGTAAATGTTGTCTCGCTCCTACACACCTGCCCTATCGCATCTCGTGCCATGAATACAACAGCTGTGAATAAAGGCAACATTTTTGGGGTTGTCTCACATATCAGTAAGGTTTTCATAGGTAGGTACTATCCAACGTTATTCGAAGAGCAAATTTGTTATTTTATTTACCTACTTTTTTCATATTACATACTTAGATAAAAACTCTTTTAATAGGTATCTTTTCTCTCTTTCTCTCAATATCTTATCTAATCTTTTTTGTCTTCACTATCTGTTTCACCTTCTATGGTAAGTTAGTATTATTTACCAAGCATTGCAAAGAAAAGTTTAAAATAATTATTCTTATATTTCTTTACACAATGTTCTAAAAAAATAATAAATTGGATCACTCCATGGTACTGAAATCTATTTTGTTACAAGGAAATATTCTATCCCCCCAATATTGGCTTAAGTAATGAAATAAATCCCTGTAATATCCCGAAGATGCCGCGATCTGGGACAATTTCCCGCGCCTCAAAACTCGGTCTACCCGCGGAAAACAAAAGCGACGAAATTGCATAAATATTCATTCATTGCTTGCTATATTAAACTACTAGCTTTCCGCCCCGCGGTTTCACCCGCAGCTAAGAGTTTTCCCGTGGGATTGAGTTCCCGCGCTGTTCCTACCTTTAAAATTGACGGAATTTCAATACAAACTTCCATCCCCTATTTAACCCCCTTAGGGGTGGAAAATACAAAAACGTTGAAACACGTGTTCATTATTTTTTAATCTTTAGCCCAAAAATAAAATTGGAAGATCCTGCCATCAAAATTGACGGAATTTCCATACAAACTTCCATCCCCTATTTAATCCTCTTAGGGGTGAAAAATACAAAAATGCTGAAACACGTATAAATTATTTTTTAATCATTAGCCTAAATACAAAATTTGAAGATCCTACCTTCAAAATTGACGGACTTTCATACAAACTTCAACCCCCCTTTTTACCCGTTTAGGGAGGGAAAATCCACAAATCCTTTCTTAGTGGGAGGTTACGTTATCAGAGGAACTTGCTCTCTAAGTTTAATGATTCTAGCTTTAGTAGTTTAGGCTCTGCGTTGATGAATCAGTCAGTCAGTCAGTCAGTCAGTAAGGACAAACGATTTTATAAGTTTAGATTTTATGAGCCTAACAAAAGATTATCCGCTGCTTATAGTTAATTTATTTTACGCGTTTAGAGGGTACTTCGTGAACAGTTTTTCATACAAACGCTCAACACTAATCCGTCGGTCAAATCGCAGCCGATTGCGTAATTTTTTTGGGAAATAAGCTCAAGAAAACATAATGTCATGCCCTAGATGGTGGCTAGATATAAATCATGTGAAATGTGCAAGATACACTATACTTTTACAGACAAAGCGAAAGTCATCAGCATTTCATCTGATTAAACCTATTACGTGTGCAAAATTTCATCTCGAACCGTTCAGTGGATGAAGCGTGATTGAGTAACAAACATCCAAACATTCGTATTTGTAATATTTAGTAGGAAGGATTGAACAAGCAATGTATGTGAAGCTCTCTCTCAATCCGTATGATGTATT
Source organism: Scrobipalpa atriplicella (assembly GCA_029255725.1). Taxonomy (NCBI): domain Eukaryota; kingdom Metazoa; phylum Arthropoda; class Insecta; order Lepidoptera; family Gelechiidae; genus Scrobipalpa; species Scrobipalpa atriplicella. Next base: position 25,491 of record JARACY010001846.1, read on the forward strand.
TGAAGGTAGCTCGCGCCAGTAACTCAATTTTCTTCGTTGTCTATAAAGATCAGACACCTGATTCATGACATACTTGGTTTGATTTCTATAGTTTATTTCGCAAATTTATACTTATTATGTAGAGTCGTATGGTGAAAAACATAACCAAAGTAAGAACTTATGGTTCGAGTCATGAAGTTATCGGCAGAGTCGAAGCTAAAATGTTTTTGTATCATTAACACTTTCGCTGCTAAGCTGCTTTTTGGTAAAAGCCGGCCGTGACACGTGCACTGCCGTTGCGTTCGTGTCGAAAACACTACAGCTGTGCGGCCGGCCCGACGTAGCGTGTTCGGCGATACCAATACGCCAGTGCGCGTCGATACTCCACGCACACGCGTAGCTGCTACCGGGTACGCGACTCGCGCTCGAGGCACACACGCGTCCGGTAGAGCCGCATCGGCGGTTCATAGCACAGTCGGTTACTCAAATTCACGCAGCTACGTTGCGTGTTTGTGAGCACAGTCACGAAAGTAAGCTCGACGCGCATGGGCGATATTAACAGTCAACGTGTTAAAGTAAATAAACAGAAACATAAAAAGAAAATTTAGTGCATTATTAATATCAGATAGATAGAAAAACTATTTCCACTTATTCCACTATCGCCAAAAACTCTCGTTCTTAAAATAAACGAGGACATTTTTCAAGAATCTTGCTCTTTACTTTACGAAGGTTGAAATTCAAAGTGGATCGGTGGCCATTTTATTGGACCCGCGAGAAGGCCGTTGCGCAATAAAACCTAACCTCGTGGTCTACGTGAGATAACATTACTGACGTCAACCAATTCCTGCGATAGGAGGAAGATTTATTGGAAGGTTCAAGACGTTCAATTTTGTCATGTTTTGGCTATCAAAAATATTTTATTTGTAAAGGTTTAAATTTGGTACTGTTCAGAATTGGAATAAACATGTATGATAAATTTTTATAGGTAACTTATAAAGCCTGCTTGATATTGTTTTATATCGCACAATTTGAAAAAATAAAAAGAAACAAATGTTTTATATCTTTTTTTTTACTTTATAAGTTTTAAACACCAAATAAAATTTTTATAGCGACACAAACTTACAAAACATTCAGCAGGTAGCTAATTAACAGTATTTTTCTGGTAGGTATATTTTTTCTTTGTTTGTAGCAATATGCTACGCTTCTCGTAACCATGAGCTACGCTTCTTCGTAGCACTCCGCTACTACTTTCGTAGCTCCTATGTAAAGATATGACTTCCAGTCTCTTAACATTTCAATATCCCCGTTTGATGTCAAATTGCTTCCCGGAACGTTTATTGATGTTTTTTGCATAATGTATTTTTACGCATCTTGACTCGAGGATAGTGAAAATGTATAACAATAACTAACTACGTATAAATGGATGGTAGGTAAATCTTATACAAATCTTAAGATGATGAAATTTAATAAAACTGTTTTTATTATTGTATCAAAGTTGTGTACAATAAACAATAAATAGCGTTTCTTGAGCAGTAAGAAAGAATATTTAGTTACTAGGTAAATCAATGATTTTTAGAAAATGAATAATAATATGTTTAATATGTTTAAGAGCGCAAAATAAACACATTGAAAAATAGTCTCGTATATTAAATATTAAGTTAGTACTAAGACATTTCGCTTTCAAAGCGTAAGCTTAAAGTGGGTCCAATAAAACTATATCTCTCGTTACAAAGCACGGGTGAAGTGATCCATCCAGCCTCCAAAATACACGATAGTTCGGCTTTTTCTCGCGGCGCTGATCGTATGAGATTTCTCGGAATTTGCACTGAAATGCGCTCAAATTCACACTCAAAGAGATCCATATTTTCGGTGACTGGTTTTACCAGAATTCAACTGGAACGATACTGCCATTGAGTTGAGAATAATATTTGCTTGGTTTTTTACCTTGACGAGGATTGAGGACACGAGAAAAGAATTGTATGAGTCAGTTCAGTTCACACCGGGAAGCGACGCGACGCGGCGCAAAACTGCTTGAAGACCCACACAGCCTAGTTTGCAGTGGCAGAGTATCTGCCTGCTACGAGGGTCCCGGGTTCGATTCCCAACTGAGCAGACATTTGAGTGATTAATTTAAATGTCTGTTTCAGGGTGTTCTTTGTGCCTCTGTGTATGTCTATATGGCACCTCGATACAGGGAAAATATACCTACATTACGTACATTAAAACTATGAATATAATTAAATAATTTTCACACGTTTTTAGATATTTACCTATCATACTCTACACTAGAGTAATCTTCAATGAATCTCTAAAATTTTTACCATTTCAAAATGTTACTCTACAATCCGTACCACTGGAATATTCCCAATATGTTTGCGCTCCGGAAACCACGAGTTTGAACATTCTGGCTCAATGAATTCAAATATTTTCATCTATGCAAAATTTATTATATACCGACATAACATATTAATTTTGTGAGTATTACTCTTTTTAAACAAAACTTTATCGCATGGATTTAGATACCTTTAGTAGATTTTTCACCAGCTATTATTTTAATATTGTTCGTTTAGTTTATAGTTCATTTATATAACATGGCGCTAGATCCATGGGAAACATTCCCACCCAGGGTGACGGGTGGGTGGGTTGAGTGTTATAATTTTTTTCTTGTTTTTAATTTTCATCATCCGCTACTAATGACACCCCCCCCCCACCCCAATCCCCGACCTACAAACCTCTGCTCTGTTCAGTTTAAAAAGAAATTCTAATATAGAAAACTACCATTAGAGAGAAATCAAATTGCAAACTGTACCTAATGGATTCGTAGAAAAATGCTTCGTACTTTATATATTTGTTAAAAGGTTTCTTGAACGAGTACAGAAATATAAAGGTTATTTAAATAACAATGAAACAATTATCATTTTGTGAGTCAGCAGTTTTATGAAAAAAATGAAATTATATTTTCTTAAAGCATTACAGTTTTTAATATTTTTTTTTAGTATCTGAAGGGCGTTAGTTAGTTAAGTGAACTCAATATCCTCCCTCTCAGCGTTACGGATATTAATCTGTTAACACTGAAATCAAAGGAACCAGTTTTTTTTTTAGAAACCATACCATGTAGTCAATTAAACTTAATTTGTTAAAGGAAGGGAAGGAAAATTTCATTTGGTGAAAGTAACATTTTCATAATACGTCATGATTTATACTTTAAATTTAATATTGTCATTTCACTTGATAATATATTCCAAGTTGATGATATATTCCAAGTGATAACGAAAATTCATAATCCTAAGCACACAAAATTACTAATTCTCTTTATGTTTGCCAAAATAACAAAAAGAGATAAGCCTGCTCCATATTATTATGACGCTATACTGAGTGTGTGCAGAGTAAATATAGTGTCGGAACTCGATTAACTCCGGGAGGTATCCGATTACTGCGGGAATCGATTTCGCTGACAACACGCCTTATTTTTTTACCGGGCAATATAAAAATAGCTAAGACATTTTTTTTAAATGTTCTATTCCAAGTTGGCAGCAGACGGCAGACTGCAGCAATACTGTGAATACTTACTCCAAAATAGTTGTGACAGATATGCAATTTCTATGGAATTTAGTTACGTTTTCTTTTATTTTCCTTAGAAATAGCATTTATCACAGCGCTCATCTTACAGTTTTTAGAGTATATCTGCTTTTTAGAGTAGGTATATAGTGATATCTACTGCTGCAACTTTTAAAACTTTTTCTAGTAGGTAAACAAAGTCTTATAATTTGGTAAGCTACATCAAATTCGTCAGCTTGTATGTCCTGCCTCTAAAGTTAGGTATAATAGAAATTAGAAGCAAGGTACACCATTCTAAACTTCTTAGCAAACTCAATTGTTAACTAATTCTGAACATAATTCGTAGTAAATGAACGTTCCCGGACCTTAGCTTATTCATAAAATTTACAAAGTAAAGTTCGTTAGAGTGATACCTTCGTCAGAAGTTTATAGACAGTTACAAATTGAAGAAACTCGCCTGAGATACCTACATTTACACGGGAGAATGATGGATTAATTTTATTGATGTATTCCGTATTCTTACTTAAAAGAAATATTTATTAATCGTAAACGTAATATCTATCATACCTACATGAATCAGCTTTTAGTGCAGATTTCGTGAAACAGTAACTTTGCTAAACAGCCGTTTTATTTTTACGGATAAACAATAGACTGTGTCATTATTGGAGGAATCTGGTGTTTTTGTAAGTATTTATTACCATATCACCTACATTACCAACAGGTACAATAAAAAGAGTTTTCGCTATGTTTATGTGTACCTAAAATAATATGTAAATAATATGTAGTAGTCACTGAAAGGGATTCGAGGTTCACAGTGTATTGTGATTTCTATCACTATAGCGATACACATTTTAATCTGAAATTGCCCTCATCATTTTGTCAGATGTGGTGAAAACATCTTTTACTAAGCATTTTACGCTCTGCCTACCCCGTAAGGGATAAAGGCGTGATTTTATGTATGTATGGTATGTAAAATAGTAGGTATGTACCTGAGCCGAAATCTCACTAAAACAGCATCTACATGAGAGTGGAACACACATTATTCGATTCGCTCTAAACCCTTGTCAGGCCCGTGTCAGGATTATCAGAGGATTCCAGGAGCTTGGTATCAGCTGACCGCACGCATGAGAGAGGAGGTTTACATCAGGTCGTCAATCGCACTAGTTTGACGAAGATTTCAATTTACGAATATGGGTTTTGGAGCATGTGTTGAGGTAAAACTAAGATAAATTTATTGAAATTCTATGAACAGAGGTTGGTGATCTACAATTATAATATTTGTTTGTACGAATCAAACAAAGACTCGAATATCAAAATACTATTTATTTTGTAATATTAGTATGTAGGTAGGTACTTCTAATCTTTACTTAGACTTCGATCTATACTAATCAATCACTTCTTCTCAGTCGTACACTCTTGACAGAGTGGTCGTGGTTGCTCCGATGTGTACTAAGTTGAGGTCTCTCGGCTTGAAACCGCTTTCTTGGCAATGTTTCTCCATTTCTGTCGATTTTCTGCGCTGCGAGAGCATTCAGTGATGGTTGCCTTTGTCACTATTTTAATTGAGTCTGTCCATCTGGTAGGTGATCGGCCTCTTGATCTTTTGCCTTCTACATGGCAATCAATCACTATGAGATGCTAATTGAATTGAGTGGTTTATAAATAAAGTATCACTTAGTTGAGGCACTTAATATAATGTATTGGTAGATCACTAGGTAATAAAATAAATAAAATCACAATGACGATAATCTATACATATAATAAAATTGTAACAGGTCGATGTCTGTACATGGGAGATAAATAAGAAAAAATAAATTTAGGGGTCTGCATTAATGCTAAAGAAGCCAAAAATATAGTTGTTAGAATTTTTGTCTGTCTGTCTGTCTGTATGTTTGTTCGCATGCCACGTAAAAACTACTGCACCAAACTGAATGCAGTTTTTTTTTGTTGTATTGCTGAAGGTCTAACTTAGATTGTCATGTTTAGTTTTTTTCGAAATTCCACCTAGAAGTCGAGATATAAAAAATGTGCTGGTCATAAAAAAATATTTTTTTTTGCTACTGCATCAGCATCATATGGGATACCAAATAAAAGAGGAGTAAATCCTGAGTTAAAAATATGGTATGGTAAATATTACAAAAATACTAAACTTAAACAAGTAAAATAGTTTTTCGATTTTTGATTGCACACAAAAGGTACCACTAGCGCCTTCTATTGATAGCTTAGCTATAACAAGTGTTCCATGATTACATGATTACGTATGATTCTTATTTTCTTACGTCAACTTCTTTGGGTCACTGAGCCACCGCAGTAAGTAAGTAAGTAACTACTGGACTGACTAGGAAGAAACTTAGCACACATAAACCTAGGTTAGATCCTGGATAAGACATTTAACGCGGGAAAACTCATTTAACGCGGGAAAACTCATTTAACTCGGTGGGAGAAACCGCGGGCGGAAAGCTAGTAGAATCAATATAATTGAACTATAGGTACTCAAAAAGGTTACTCAAGGGTTTATCATAAAGTAAATCTTTGAATATAAGTTCTACCCATTGTATAAACTCAATCTAAGTAATGGATATTGAATTAGGTAAAATTCAAATATTAGTTGATGGGTTTTTGTATCAAGAGCTTATTTTTTAATGGAAATTGGCAACTCAATAAATATGAACCAACATTTAATAAAGAAAGGATTAAGTAGCGGTACCTGACAAGTTACAATCTGCCTCCATTCCTCCATGCCAAAACTGTCCAGCAAAGTCCAAAACGCCATGACTTCATGCCCAAACTTTTTTTTCTAAGTACACTTGCGTTTAGTTTCAACCATTTGCATTTGTGTGGACTTAGCACTGTGGCTGTACGCCATAGATTTTTTATTTATGTATTTCCTTGCATTCATTTGAGAAAAGCACTATGTAAGCCTCGGCGGAAATAGCAATTGCCTGACTCGTATTATTGAATCCCTACTCGTCCGTCAATTGCTGGTTTTCCATGGCTCGACAACAATGTACAATTTTGACAGATCATCACTTTTAATACAGCAGCGTGTGTTTTTAATATAAGACAGATTATAGCTGAACACGAGGCTCCATAGCGCTGATATTACGATGAAAAATAATGAAGTATGAATAGACCCTTTCCAAGGATTAGGCTTATAAAAGAGAACAAAAAATATGGCGAAATTCTTCGTAAAAACCAACCAACAAATTGATAAAAGGCATTTTTTTGTTATGTATACTAATAAATAGCAAAAATAAATAGGTGCCGAATAGGTTGTAAACACAAACTTATTTTAGTTTAGTCGTGTCTTTCTTTATAACGTGAATAAAAGAAGAGACAGAACTACAAGAGCTGATTTCAAGACGTGAAACGTCGTTTTAACAGGATTATAATCAACTGTCGTATTTCTGTCAGAGAAAACTAAACGTGAGTTTCGAACTCGTTTGTGCCAGATAATGCCGGTTCGTGTCTTTAATAAATGCCAAATGCCATTATTTCCGAAACATCTTTCGTTCTAAATAAATATTTACTCAATTCATCGAAAGGAAATTGTGTTCGAAGTTTGAAATTATTTCACTTCGAATCAGTTTAACTTTGTTTTGCTTGTTTTAATTAAAACCTACTTCAGGGCAGCAACACACGTGCGTAATTTTTGGCGCCGAAGGTTCTGTTCAACAAGCTGTTAATGATTTTAGCATTGCCTATAACACATACATACAAACATACATAAAATCACGCATTTATCCCTAATGGGGTAGGCAGAGCAAAAACGACCTAAAAAAGGTAATTCCGCCACGTCTGACAAGTTTTGAGGGTTATTATACAGGTGATTATGTATATTGCTTTAGTGACAGGTTGTCAGCCCATCGCCTAAATTGCAATACACTGAAACCCTCGATTCCCTTAGCTGATTTTTACAGCATGCACGGGAGGAGATGCAGCTGGCACATTCTATGTTTTTCCATCACTCCCAGTCCAGCATGGAAGTTTATAACACACCTGCGGAATGTTCAGCGAAACGCGCAACCTAGGTCGAGCCGATTCTTCCGCGAGTACACATTATCCCTAACACCCTGCATTGTTGGTAATAACACCCTGTATTACCATACCATAACACTTTTGTAGCGCCATTTTACTAGCTTTCAGCATGACGAACGAGACTCTCACTGCCACCGAATGTGTTGCTGCCCTAATACTTAGTAAGTAAATGTTACTAAAAACGAAAAACTTTCCTTTTCAATTTTTGTATAAATATTATCATAAAAATAGCTAATTCTGTACATTCCTCGTTAATTGCTTGAACAATTAAAACTAAGATGGCGGGCGAGCGCATCTGCTGTTTAATTAATTCGCTTGTCCCGTGCTGGAGGCAATCAGGGTTCCCAAGTGGGTTGTGTGCTGGGTTCTAAGTCAAAAGTGGGAAAATAAAGTTAACATTTTATTACTAACTAGCTTTTCGCGCCGAAATATATAAGCTTATTCTCCCGCGGTAAGAAATACTCAGGATAAACGTAGCTTCTTAAAATTGAAAGAATTTTTGAACTGGAATCAGTAGTATTTAAGTTTAGTTACAAACATACATACGTAAGGACTACAACTATATTTAGTAAATAAGTTTTTCCTTGCATGTATTAGTTAAGTTATTTAAGAACTCGTCATCACCAGACAAGCCTGTGTACGGCTTTTGGAGATGACTACTGTAATTTTTTTGAAATGTACCCTTATTTTGGCAAATAAATTAAAAAAAAAAAAACGTACAGTCAGCAAAGAAGACATCTGGGCAGGCCCGCTCGAAACAGATGAGATTATTTCAGGAAATTGTTTATGGTCTTTCATGTAATTTCGTATGTTTGCACAATCAATCGACTGCCACAAATATACGAAATTTCATGAAAATCCATTAATAATTTCCTGAAATAATGTCATCCGTTTCGAGCGGGCCTGCCCAGATATCTTCTTTTGTTGCTGACTGTACAAAAATATATGAATCTTTTTTCTTCATATAGATACTTAGAGATGGCATGGCATGAATGACCTATTTTACTGGCTTTAAGTAATCGTTGAGCAATGCCGGTCTGGTCGATTGACTTATTTTATATAACAAACTCGAATTTACTTACATAAATATCTAAAAAATATCATAAATAATACTTAAAACTGTCAAAACATTAATTGAAGTTATTATTGTTTAAAAATTGGTTAGCTCAAATTCCTCTGACAAATTAAATTAAGATTAGAAGAAATTAAATTAAAATCAAATTAAGAGAATCCGGGAAGCCCCATTAGCTGATCCGGGTGTAATCCCAACACCTCATTATAGAATAATAATAATAGTCCTCCCACCGATTTTCGGTGATGGCGGCCAATCTCCGCAATACACAAGTGCACTCTCTATTGCTTCAATCTCTTATTCAATAATAGTCCTCCCACCGATTTTCGGTGATGGCGGCCAATCTCCGCAATACACAAGTGCACTCTCTATTGCTTCAATCTCTTATTCTGATGGGACAGACTGACTGACACGACTGGAGAGAAATCAGGCGCAGGACCGACTTTTTACATGCCCATCCGACAGCATGGATCATCTTACTTTTCGGACAATCAGGTGATCAGCCTGCAATGTCCTAACCAAACTAGAAATAACAACACAAAGTCATTGTCCCCCGCCGGAAATCGAACCCGGGACCTCCGGGTCGTGAGCCCATGGCTCAGACCGCTAGACCACGGAGGCAGTTATCCCAGTAATCCCAGCACCTCATTACCGCGGTAATGACTCGCAGGTAAGTCGGGTTCAATTCCCAGTGAAAATACCTTGATTCGTTGTAAACGCCAATTTACTTGAATGTTAATGACTCGGGGTATGTTTATTTCAGTCAAATTAAAATACCTATTGGGGCTAATTCAGGACGCACTATTACTAATTCTAATTCTTAGTAGCGCTGTCATTTTCTTAAATTTGACATAAGAACAGGATAGCAAACAAACACGTGACTTTGACATTCTTAATTTGACGTACGGCGCTTTAAATAAGGAATGACCATAGAGTGTGCTCACTAATTTTACTTAATTTAAGCAGTCTTATGTCAGATAAGAAATGTCAAACTAACGTATTTGTTTGCTATCCTGTTCTTATGTCAAAGTTAAGAAAGTGACAGTGCTACTAAGAATTAGAATTAGTAACTGGACGGCGTGAATTCAGTTGTATAAAATTTTCGACCAAAATCGGGTAGATTTGATTAATTTAAAAAATATTTGTTCCCGGTACAGGCCCGATCAAGGATTTCATTTTAAAATAAAGTAGGTAAATTGCAAAATTTTATTATTATAGAGCCCAAGAAGTTACCTATTCTGACAAGATGGTTTCTCAAAAGTAGGTTTGGCAAATCAATTTAAATTGCCAATTCTCACCCGAGTATATCGCGTGAAAAAGCGACTTTTCATCTTAGTTTTACACCCATCTTCACATTTATGTCGCACTTGGGACTTAATAACGTCGTCAAAATGAGTGAACTTGAACTTTTATAGGAGTAATTTTATATTGTTTATGACATTTGATTAAAACTTTGGGCTGTTCGCAAGTTTTGTAGTTCATGAAACATAGTGAAGGGTATTCAGTTCATAGTTTTTTTGTACCCTAGGGTAGTAAAATAGATTAAATTGTGGAACGAGTACAAGAGTTTCTTTCAATAACAAACTTTAAGATGGGAGTTCCACCAAGCGCCGACAATCGCACGTATAAAAAATATAAATAATATTTAGTTCATATTCAGTACAATCCGTATACTGAATAACTAGAAAAAAGCATTTCCTCTGTATTTTATCTGCCATCTAAATACATGGCCACAGTGTAATATATGAGTCTGGCACGTCAGAACGTCAGACTATTGAATTATACTGTGATGTGACATGACGGTTATATTTGACAGATAACTCGTCAAATAATCATAATTATGAAATTCATAGAGTATAATCGAAAACCAAAGAGTATAAATCTCATGTAAGATGTAAGACTTCCATTCTGGACTGGTAGCGATAGAAAAACATAGAATGTGCCAGCTGCATCTCCTCCCGTGCATGCTGTAAAAACCAGCTAAGGGACTCGAGGGTTTCAGTATATTGTAATTTAGGCGATGGGCTGACAACCTGTCACTACAGCAATATACAGATCTATCTTACACAACCCTCAAAAACTTGTCAGACGTGGCGGAACGACCTTTGTTTGGGTCGTTGTCGCTCTGCCTACCCCATAAGGGATACAGGCGTGATATTATGTATGTATGTATGTATAAATCTCATGTCCTTTTTCAAACTTTTTAATCTGAAAGAGACAGACAACTTAAATTTAGATGGCATCTATAATCGAGCTCAATATTTATAATTTCTATAAAAAAATACATTAGCGCAGCTTCAGATTTGCAGTTGTCGCGCTGACGTAAATTTCTTCTGATGACCTGTGTTCCATGGGGAAAGTTGTTCAGTTTTATGTACTGAACTCATATTCAAAATACCTATGTCAAATTATTTCAATTTCACCCTGTCAAACAGAAACACTTGAAAGAAGTAATGAAAACAATAACAAAAAATAAATACTGAATTCTTCTTAAAAGTGTGCCAAATATTTTGTTTCAATGTCAAATTTTTCCACCCTAGTATACTCTTCCAACGAAAACACTTGAAATAAGTAATGAAAGCAATAATCCAATTACCCATACAGACGGCAGCCATGATGGATTGCACTCTGTTCCCAGCTGATCGCTTGATCCACTCACGTTTCGCCGCCATTGTTCCATTCAGATCGTAATCCCTCTGATGGTTACAATATCCGTTGTATATTTGGTATATTTGAGTTGATTTGCTACATCTTATGCCTAGTTTTCTTAATGCGTAAAGAACCCGAAACAATAAAGAAACCAGCACTGCGGCGTGGGAACAAGCTTTACGACAGCTCTGGATACAACCGGATATATCCGGAACAGACGGCACTACAATTGTTTGTTTTTTTTACTGCGAACGAAATTGTCGGCCTTTACGAGATGACCCATCAAGACCGCAGGGATGGATTCAGAAATAAAGACATAAAAAAACTAAGTTTTATTACAGTATTCTTTAGTTTTAGTATGTATAGAAGATTTATATTTATAATTTGATCTTTCTCAACAAATCTATGAATACGCGTACTTTAATAGTATATTGTTGTCGAGGCATGGAAAACCAGCAATTGACGGACGAGTAGGTATTAAAGTCCGAGCCGCAGGTGAGGTCTCCAATAATACGAGTCAGGCAATGAACCTTGCTCCTTCTTTTTTTTTATTATCTGGAAAAATTCTCCAAAAAATTAGAAAAATTATTCTGTTTTTAGTTTTTTAATATCTTTATTAATGACTGAGATATTAAAGCTCAAAGTGAGCTCTTCCGCACGAAGAGAGTGGCAGACGGCCCAATATTCAATCGCTTGCAGTGACGTCATCTGTATACGCGGTGCACTACGTAGTACTAGTAAGTATGTATAGAAGTTTAAATCGCGAAAGTTGATATTTGTCAATGTACTATTTTGTGAGTTTTCCTCAGTTGATTAGGACATTGTAGGGCTGCAGCATCATCACCTGATATTATACAGGGTGTAAAAAAAGTACTAGGTTCCTTTAAACCACATGTTCTACTAATGATACCAAACAACTTTCCCAAAGTTTCACAAAAATTTTCGCTCGAAGAAAAAATTGCCTTTTCCATACAAAACTGCAGATCCTGGAGAGCATCTTTGTATGGAAAAGGCAAAAAAAAATTCGAGCTAAAATTTTTGTGCTTTGGGAAAGTTGTTTGGTATCATTAATAGAACATGTGGTTTAAAGGAATATAATTAGTACTTTTTTTTACACCCTGTATAATAAAATGAAAGATCCTCGAAAACACGTTAAGGTGGCAGTCCCGATCGTTGTCTTTAATCTATATCTGCGAAAAGTACCTATATATTTTAATCCAAAAAAATTATGGCGATCCGCAAATATTTTTTATTTTTTGAATGTTATTCGGGAAGGAGATTGCCTGCCGTCATAGGACTTATTAATATTTTAAAGCTACTTAATGTAGCAGCCCGCGTGCCGGGGTTGTTAGACGGGACTACTAAATATACTTTAAACGAGATATTTTAGTATGATCACCATCTTGAAAAAATAACTAAGGCCGGTATTTATAATCAGCTCTCAAGAGTGACAGCGAGTTTGAGTTCGTATCAGAAATGTCATTCCAGTACAAAATTACCTGTCAAATCCGCACTCAATATTGCTCTCAATCTTGAGATCGCTTTATAAATACGAGCCTTAGTCTCAAAAATTACATGTCAGAGGTTAAAAACTATGATGAACACTGATGTCAGAGGTTTACAACTATGATAAAACCTTATGACAGAGTTTTTAAACCGCCTAAATAGTTCACCTAATATGCCTCTATCATGGTTTGTGTAACTACCACTATCAAAGACAACGATCGGGCCTGCCACCTTAACGTGCCTTCCGAGGAGCGGATTTTTTTTATTTTACGTCAGGTGATGCAGCCTATAACGTCATAACCAAACTGAGAAAATTCCTACAAAGTAATAAATTAACAATATCAACTTTATGATCCCCCCGTGGGAATCGAATACACGACCTGCGGATTGAGAGCTTAGTAGACATTCGGGAGCAGGACTACTAGACCACAGAGGCAGTTCACAACTCAGAATAACAAAATATTTGCGTGAAAATTAATATTTCTATGCGTGAAACAAATATAACGCAATATAAACCACAGTACTGCATACGCCGCTTTCACAGTTCGCCGCCGCGGCATGTTTAAAGATGACGTCACATCGGCGACACCGCGAGCACCCGTAATTTCAGAAATTGAAAAAAGATGCATTAACTTCTCGCGGTCATATCTCTGGAAATACTGCATGTATCGAGCTGAAATAAAAACTAGGGTAATCTACATGATCTAAACACTAATATAAGGTATGTTATAACGTGATATTCGAACCTAGGAGTCTTGTCCATTGCTATTTCCGCCGAGGCTTACATAGTGCTTTTCTCAAATTAATGCAGGGAAATACATAAATAAAAAATCTATGGCGTACTGCCTCAGTGCTAGGTCAACACAAATGCAAATGGTTGAAACTAAACGCAAGTGTACTTAGAAAAAAAAAGTTTCAAAAAAAGTCATGGCGTTTTGGACTTTGCTGGAGAGTTTTGGCATGGAGGAATGGCGTTTTGTACTTTGACGGAGCGCTTTGTTGTTCGAAACTTGAAAAAGACGAGTTCTATGAAAAAAATAAAAAAGTTTTTTTTTTATTTGAGAAACCGTAAATGTTAAAGTTTGCGTATTGATTTTGCATAAGGAATAAGACTATTTTCATGCATGTTTGAGAATAATATGTTTTAATACTTCTTGTATAAAAATTCTTGCAGGTATAATTTTTGCTACAACATTAAGCAATTTGTTTCAAAAGTCAAGAAACGGGTCATTAGGCTTAGTCATGGTTCGTTTAGCGGTCTTAGAAATTGTTTAGAGTCCTAAAATTTTTTTGAACATTGTTTCTATAGCCCGGTTGACAAAAGAGGTGCTTAGCGACGTAAATTAGATTATTGTATCTATTTACATTTTTATTAATATTTTCATGTCCAAGTACTACAAATCCTCTTTAAAATGCACTGAAAGTATGGGAGTTTTGATTTCGTAGCAGTACTACGCCGTAGCTTATGTAGCACTACTGCTACGCCGTAGCTGCTGTAGCGATGCTACACCGTATAAAAACGGCAATCGACTGTTGAAGGATTTAGTTTCTCAAAAGCAAGCAAGCAAAGCAATAGCTGAAATGCTCTTGTTATTTATTAAATCGTAAATTAACGTAGCTTTACATAACTAAAGCACTTTTTGATAAAAAAACTTATATTTTTCTCGGTAGGTGTTTTTGTACTCAATACATCCCTGTCCTGTAACGTCATAAAACTGTAGTGGACATGAAGCAATTGGTTTCCGGAAAGAGAAACCATTTCCCGTAACAACACTTCTAATAAATGTAATGTGTTTTATGTACTAAGAGGAATTAACTGGACACTTTAGTTAGTAGACATACTGACTCACCGAATCTTTTTATTTACAAAGTAAAAAACAATTATTTTCATATTTTTTAGTTGAAAACTGAACTACTTTTCACAAGAAACATTAGTCGGAATGAGAAAAAAGTTTAGGTCCTCCTCATGGGTGACTCGAGTCACTGACACTTTTTTTTTTATTATTAGACCTATGTTTCTTGAGAAAAATTGTTCAAGTTTAATGTGTATGTTTACACCATAAAATATGGTCACAAGGCAGACCAAAAGCCAAAAAGACGGTCGATAATAAAAATCAAGACAATCAAGGACATATTATTTCAGCTTTTGGCTGATTGCTTTGAAAATGAAACAAAGAATTACTAACGGACACAATGCCTACAGAAATTATCAATTTCTTTCTGAAAATAAACGGTATTAATTGCAAAACAATAATTTATTATGAACAGCCCTCGTCAAAAGCAATACAGTTGTGACAAAATATTTAATCATCAAAGATTTAAACATTGAACTGACATTCGATTTCAATTAAATCATATTTTCAGTTTGTGCTTTAAGTATAATTTAAATGTGTTATCAGAAATGGCAAAGTTATCCTACCTACTACTTCTACAAATATTATAAATGCGAAAGTTTGGATGTTTGGATGCGTGTTACTCAATCACGCTTCAACCACTAGACGGATCGGGATGAAACTTGGCACACAACATTAGTAAGGCTTCTTTTCACCGCGGGAAAATCTTCATTTATACAGGAAAACTCATTTTAACGCGGGTGAAACAGTGGACGGAAAGCTAGATAGAGATAAAGGCGTGATTGTATGTATTGTAACTGATTCAGAACACAAAAAATACACAATCCCACTAGGATTTTGGAATCAACAATATTCTTTTACATCAACATGATTAAGGTAATTGGCAATAACACAAATCTCCTTTTTCTAACAATTCAATTTCTCGTTAAAGACCTGTCTCCCTGTCTACATCTCTACGTATTTCCTAATTAAGTGTTTTCGGTGGCTTTTTAGACGTTACTACTAAGCAAATATGGTTGAAGTTCCTCTGTGTCAGAGAAAGTCCATTAAAATGCTAGAGTATCTTCTTATTGACCTCTAGAGCTGTAGATACTGAGGAAAGTGAGTAGTTAATTATAAACAAACAGTAAAATGTTTTCAGTCAGTTTAAGAACTTTAAATCTGCTTGAAATGTCGTTTATATTTTAGTAATATTGTCTATTCAATATTTGAACTAAAAGTTGTTAAACTAATTGCTGTTCAAATGTTGTAGTTCAATATTTGAACTACATTTACCAATTTAAACTGAGTGTGCGTAAATTTTATTTTTGCAGAGAACATTTAATAATACATATTAAGACTTTGCCTCACTTGTGTGAACGCTCTCATACAAAAAAATCATTTCAGTTACTTTTTTTCATAAAAATAACAACAAATAAGATAAAATATTCTAAGAAAAGAATAACCCAGATAGTTGAACAAAAGGGAATATCTTGTAATGCGTGCAAAATAAAGCCATTACTCTTGATTTAACAATAACCTGTTGAGTTGAGATAACACGTCTGGTAACATATCGTACCTCCGAAATTCTATATTCCGAATTTTAATATCACGAAAATGGTTGCCAGTAGTGTTATTTTACAGATGATTTGTTTGACATATTAATTATAATCCCAAACCTATATTTTCCAGAAATATCATTTTCCAGAAACACTGTTACCAAATTTTTAAAATGCCTTTTTTACTTCTGACAACTAATTCATTTCAAACCAGTATCAATATTCCAACAATTTTAAACCCCGAAGTAACATTTTCCACAATGTCAATAGCCAGAAGTTACAATTTCCAAATGAATTATTAGACAGAAAATAAACCTCATATTTTAAAATTTTAATGCAAAACCGACTCGGGGCACCCCGACACGGATAGATTAGGTTCGAAGGGTATGGCGGAAGCGAGATGGGCGAGCGCAGCGAGCCCAGTTCGCTTCCGACATACCCTTCGAGGGTTAGGTTGCTAGTGATGCATGCCTGCATGCCTGCTTGCTGCTCGCTTGCTTGTTTGATTGCATGTATGCTTGACTGCATGCTTGCATGCTTGCTTGCTTGCTTGCTTGCATGCATGCATGCTTGTATGCGTGCATGCGTGCTTGCATGCTTGCTTAGCATTTATTATAGCAAGCTGACTTTTACTCTATTCTCAACTCTATCTAGAAAAAGATTTATTTGGATTTCAACATTTTGGTAAGATAATGTTTTGGAATAAATATATTTGGAAAACAGAGTGGTGGAATAAAGTTATAGTTGGATTTCGTTATTGTGGTAAAAAGTTGATCTGTGATATAAGTCAATGGTTAAATAAAAAAAAAGGTAAATAAAATTCTGGATTTTAATAATATGGATTTTGTAACTTCTGTAAAACGAAAAAATGGAAATAAAAAAAAAGTCGACGCGTTTTCGGGAATATGGAATTTGGGTTTAAAAATTTCGGTTTTACAATATGTAACCAACACGTCTGTGCTCAGCCAACCGACTACTAGTGGAGAAATTGAGAGAGTGTGATATGAGGGTTATATGGACACTCTACGAGCTATTAAAGTATTCAAATAAAAGAAAAGAAACTACCTATTTTGTATCTATAAACTGATTCCATTAGTACTTACGCTTATAAGAATTTATTTGGGAGGTTTTGGCAAGGAAGAACTTAATCGGATTTCTATCGAGTCTGGCGCCAAGAGTCTGGCGCCACCATTCCGTCTAATTTTAAGTTTAGGAATGGCACTTTGGCAAGGAAGAACTTAATCAGATTTCTGTCGAGTCTGGCGCCACCATTCCGTCTAATTTTAAGTTTAGGAATGGCACTTTGGCAAGAAAGAACTTAATCGGATTTCTGTCGAGTCTGGCGCCATAATTCCGTTTAATTTTAAGTTTAGGAATGGCACTGTCGTGTCTTTGTCTTTGACATACATAATTATTTTATGAGATTACTCCTCTTTTTTATCAGGAATTTAGTCTACTAGAAAGATCCGAATAAGTCTTATCTTCTTATCTTATTTAGCCTGGGTCGTCCCACTGCTGGGCAAAGGCCTCCCTCTTCTCCCTCCATTTTCCCCTGTTTTGGGCCTCAATAAGTAGTTTTCAAAAAAGTATTTCTACCGCAGCTAGCGTTAAATAGAAGACACAAAAAGTAAAAAGCTATCGATCAAGTTACACTGGCCATTTCCCGAGGTAATCATTAGGAAGTAACTCTCTAAGGAGCACTTATTTTATGAGAGGAGCAGCGAAGATAATATTTTCCCTTGGTGTGTTGTTTTCTCGCTCCTAAGGTCTTGTTCCCAGCAATTACATTAATTAGGATAATGGACTATCATTCCCGACCTTGCCCAAAGGAATATTTACTCGCATGAGAGAGCATGTTATTTGTACCTTGGTTTTAGGTTATTATGTCTATCTAATAAACGGAGTGGGTTGTGGTTTCAACATACGAATTAATAAAGAAATAATGTTTTATTTTGCTTTAACAGGTACGACTGAGCGACAGGATACAAAATGGTAGCTGAGAGACATAAAAGCTGGATCAGTGGTAAGCAAGTACTCGTCCGATAAATGGAAACACAATTACCATTGTGTTTAACTACCATACTACAACTAGACTCTAGAGTTACTTTTATGGTTTATTCTAATTCAAAATTACACTCGTCTCTTACCGAATAAATGTAGGAAAAACACGCTGCGTAATTGCCAAGTCACCAATGCGCGAAAATGTACCTACCTTTTTAACTACCAAACTATTTACGTTTTAACTACGTTTGAAGAACGTGCTCGTCTCGTGTTGCTTATGATGATGTTTCCTAATTTGCAGATTAAAGGCAGAATTACGGCCCAAGAATAACTGTCTTGCTTCATTAAACTATTCTTTGCGCATACCGATATACCTATAATTATATACCTATTACTCAAGTAGTGCTATACGAGACTACGACATACGTAAATGATATTCGATTTATCTTTTTTACCGACGAATTTATATCTGATGATAACCCTTCGTAAAGCTTTGTGTATGATATACGAATTATGGTATTGGGGATATAATTGCCTTGTTATTGGAGATTACAGAAGCTCATTTTTGCAACAAATGGTCAGTGTATTTGTGTGGAGTATTTCGTAATTTAGTTGTATTACAATATTTGTGTTTTTATTCCGCGGATTGTGCATTCTAAAACGAACGATCCGCGAAACTTTTGGTGTTTGGCAGTCCGCGAAATGGTTGCGTTACAACGCTCATTGGCCGAAATAAAAGGACATTTAGCGGATTAGTCGTTTTGCAATGCACAATCAACGAAGTGTCCCTATTTTACCGGCCAATGAGCGAATTCGGGGATTGTGCGTAACACATTTTACACGACTAATAAATAGGTATGTAAAAAGCATTTATCTACACTCATGTCGTAAATCCTTCATTTACTTATCAGAAACGCTAAGCAAATGATATACCTTTCGATGCAGCCGTGACTAAGGAACCATACAAATTTCATTTCGTTATCGCAAAGCTGTAACAAAATGAAGTTTTTTTTTTAATTTTTACGCAGATGCTTGCTATTTGAGCAAACTAGAAAAGAAGAAATAATGATTACTTTATTTTTTCTTTAATTTAAATTTGTTGTATGAGTGTAGATAAACTATTGTATGAAACTGTACATAATTAGTATTTAACACTCGTGTATACTTTTATGAAACGAGCGCAGCGAGTTTCATAAACCACACTCGTGTTAAATATCCCTCATTATGCAACAGTTACATAAATAGCTATTATCTGTCAGAATCGAGTCCATTGTTAACAACATTTAAATGTGAGCTTTTCTCAGAGCGTGTTCTCAAAGCGCTTAAACATTCACCAACACTTTATCTTGCAATACAAAGGTGTGGCAAAGGAAACAAGATATCCAACCTTTGTCAACATTGCATAATGCGGTAAGACTGTCTACGGTTTACGTGGTAAAGAAATACGTTTCTTTTATTTATTTTTTGTAACAGTTTTGTCTACAATATATCAGGTTGTTATAGAGTTGTCTACAATATATTTCAATCGACACGAAAAGAAGAAGAAGTTATAGAGCTTCTAGAAAAGGTTTTCGTAAACTGATAATGGATAATACAATACGAAAGAATATTTTCTTCATTTCTTGTATTACTTGTACCCTCTCAACAACTCTAATTTTTTTCACAATAATTCATATAAAATATTGTAGGAAAAAAGGATATCAATAAAAAATAATACAGTTTATTAGTTTACAATACTCGCAAAATACATTAGCATGTCATTGTAGTACTTATAAGGTACTAATAAAATTTCGTGTCATTGTTTTAGCTGTACGTTTTGTCAGTGAAATTAAGGCCCGTATTTATAATCAGCTCTCAAGAGTGACAGCGAGTTTGAGTTCGTATCAGAAATGTCATTCCAGTACAAAATTACCTGTCAAATTCGCACTCAATATCACTCTCAATCTCGAGATCGCTTTATAAATACCAGCTAAGTCACCATGGTATTATAGTGACTTTAAGAGTAGGTCGTAAGTGGTATTAAAATTGAATTAATAGATGTAGTCTACATTACGTTTTTACTTACTAAAGACTATAAATAAATAAAGAATAAAGAATATAGGGTGCTAATTCAATTGCGTGCCATAGCTTCGAGGGTGTTTCAGTAACGTAAAAGGAGTCTATAAAAAATAAAAACCAACTAAAAAAATTAAAAAAAAAAACAAAATTCGGTAGGTATTTATGATGATTCCCAGAGCTGCGCCTACCTCTCGTGCTATAACCAATACCGCGCGACGCGCGAGTCACATCGACCAACGATAGTGACTTGCGCGCGCTCGGTTATAGCACGAGAGGTAGGCGCAGCTCTTGGAATCGTAATAAATACCGGCTTTAGGTTATTTGATTTTTTGAGTTGGATTTTTCTTTATATTTCTTACAGGCTCCTTTTACGTTACTGAAACACCCTCTAAGCTATGGCACGCAATTAAATTAACACCCAGTATAATAATGTACCCTCTATTTGCGGTTCTACTCTTAACTCAAACACCTACAGTGCCTGAAGGCTATTTGAAGTTTCGCCAACACAAGCAAAGATGATAATTATAACACACGTTCATAAATACATGAGTTTTATGAAACTAGTAGTGAAATGTAACAGATACATCAACAATTTACCTACACAGAGAGAAATTATCTTGCTATAGAAGAATGGGAGATTTAAGTAGGACAAAACTTAATAAGTAAAAGCTGATGATACACATAGATTTATAATTCACATCATGCGTTCCGTAATCAAAGAGTACAAACCCATAATTATGTGAAAATCTGTCAATATATTAATAGCCTCGCCTTCCGAGTACTCTTACTCCGTATATTGTATTTTATAAAATTCGTTTCAAAAGGATCTCAATTTCTCTTGGATCCCGTGAAAACAAAAATTATATTGCGCTGAATTCAGCAAAAGAGAAAGCACATATACATCTAATATTCAAGTATGCCGTGTGTTCCAACATTTTCGGTACAGCGCGGCCAAAACCCGCGTCAGTAAACGAAGCGAGCTTACTACAACTGACGTAGAATGCATTATTGATACAAGGCGAGCTTTTGTAAGCTAGCTTTGTTGGTTCACACTAGAGGTACTAACTATACAGGGTGTAAAAAAAGTAGGTACTACGTTCCTTTTAACCACGTAATGTATTAGTGATATAAAAATAATCAAATAAAATAATTAAAAATATTTTATTTTTATTAAATTTATCAAAAAGACGCAAGTAACCCTATTACCTTCACGCGCACACAGGCGCGGCTGGGCGGGCGCGGGGTGCGGCGCGCGTATGCGTGCCTCAGGGTTGCGTAACAAGTTTTTGTTTTACGAATGTAATACGGATCAAATATTTTTATTTATTTTATTTAATGTGTATATTGTGTTTTATATCACTAATATATTACGTGGTTTAAAGGAACGTATAGTACTTCTTTTTACACACTGTATAACTTTACCTTTATTGACTAGCTCTCGAACTACCCTCGTAGGTAGTCAAGTTTACATGTTAGTATCCTTTATTGAACTACTAGCTTTTACCTGCGACCTCGTCTGCGGAGATTATTTTATTTTTCTTTCGCCCATAAGTCCTCCTTACGTTACCTGTCTTTAAATATACCGAGATATTTGTAGACTGTAGAGTAGATTTATTGTCTTTAACGTCATAAGGAAGTGGTCAGTTAGATTGATTCATGCAATAGCTAGAAATTATGAACATTTTATGCTTGACTTAGGTATACTTTTTCACTCCTTTCGACATGCGACTAAAATTTCTGCATCAAGAGGCTAATGTTTAAAGCAGTGGTCTTCAACCTTTTTGACCCCACGGGCCAAATTTCCTTAAGAAAATTTTTGGCGGGCCGCAATAAAAAAAAAAATCTACCAAAATTTTTTTTTTATACTTAGTTATTTAAAAATTATATTATAACACAATACTTTAACAATTTGAAATTTTACCAACAAATTAACATAACAACAAATTTCGGGAAAGGGGCGCTCGCGTCTTGCCTCACGCGGCGTAGGGAGCCTATTGAGTTAACTTACTTGTGCGCGTATTTTACTAGCTTTCCACCCGCGTTAAATGAGTTTTCCCGTTGAAATGAAGGTTTTTCCGCGGTGAAAAGTAGTCTATGTCTTATTCCACCAATATGTGTGCCAAGTTTCATCCGATCCATCTAAACTTTCAAAAAATCCAAACAATCGAATTTTATAATATTTGTAGGATTTTTGAGTAGGATGAAATCATTTCATAACTATTAGCAGTATCGATGCAAAGAGAGTAAAAGAGAAGGTACTAGACTAGACTGACAGTTTTTTAAATTTCAAAAATTCAAATCAATAAAAATAAAATTGGGGACTTAAAAGGTTAGCCTGACCCGCCGGGCCGCAAGCCAAAGCTCCACGGGCCGCGGGTTGAAGACCCCTGGTTTAAAGTAATAAACTACTGAGCCAAATAATATAAGCTTTTTTTAACTAACAAAATATTTTTAATTCGTTTATGTAAGATGATTTTGTTAGTGCGTCCATACATTACATACTCGCAGTGCGAAGCGGTGGTGACACGGTATATTGCAGTCATATATTCAGCACTTGGCACAAAATTGTATTCTGAAATTTATTGCTTCGGTTAAAAAATTATTTACGGTGATAATTTGTTGTATGTGTATCAATTCTGATGCATGACTGCGATAAATTAAATTTTTACAACTTTTATATAGGTAAGTAGATATGACATCATATATTTGACAAGATTTCATTTATTACAATAATTTTATTCATTTATTCATAAATGATCAATGATACTGGGTATCTTTAGTCAATCATCTAGATACATCTAGGATCTAAGTACATCAATGATCTAGGTAGGTACATTGAGCCCAAAAAATAACTTGTAATTCTTATTGACAAAGCATGACTAGTTCTCTACATTTTATACTGAGTTGGCAGCTAAAGTGTTAAATTGCAACGTAGATTTAACACGACCTCGTTCATTCATCTTACGCACGGATACACCGAGCTCTAGAATACAGAATTGCTAGTGTAAATTAACTTAAAAAATGTTTATTGAAATTGCCTTTGAAAAATGTTGATAATATGACTGCGAATAAAAAAAATTATAACTTTTATGTGGGTTAATTAATTATATCATGATACACTTAATACTTTGAGTACGTTATTTGATTTTACTGATCTGCATTAATTTGATTACACAATATATGAAATCGCATATTTCACAAGATTCCATTCTTGCAATGTAAAATTAAATTAATTTAATCCAAGAAAACGCACCTAGGTTTGGAATACAGGTTGCTGGTGTAAATTTAGTCGTAGGAAAATACATATTGTACACAATATTTTATGTGACTTTTTATTTTGTTAGAATTAGTGTAAATTAATGAAGTGGTGACCTATTCTGTGACTAATTAAATATACTGAGGCAAGCATGTTTCAAACGATAGGCCTTCCATAATACTTGATAGGCACATTAAGGATCGCATTTTTTTTTTTTCATTCATCCAATATAGGATAGGCAAAGGAACAGAGCCATACAGCCTCGTCTGATTTTTCACATCATCTTGAATTTGTTAATTTTTAAGGCATAAGCCAAGTCGTCGTATTTATAATCAGCTCTCAAGAGTGACAGCGAATTTGAGTTTGTATCAGAATTGTCATTTCAGTACAAAACGACCTGTCAAATCCAAACTTAATATTGCTCTCAATCTTGAGATCGCTTTATAAATACGAGCCTTTAGTTTGTATCGTAACCTACATTACTCACATAAAATAAAAATATAATGTACCTAGTTAAGAAAAAAATTCAATATAACTTAGCTTAAATATTTCTTAAGGTAATTTGTTACAATCGTTTCTCTTTTCATATAGCTGATCTGCCATAGACAAACGCAAAGACAAAACTCCTCTTTATGTTTTTGACGGGATTAGAATATTAATTGTTTCAAAAATCTTACAGAGCCACAGACAAAGAGCTCAACTCAAGGCTTTAGAAATTGTTCCTCTGATCTTTTATAACACAAAAGAGTAAATAGCGATGGTAGCTAGCGCTTTTTTATAATATTCAGTTGGAAGTCAATGAGGGCAATGGGGAAGTGACAACACGACTTAACTAAATCTCGACAAAAATTATTACCGTCCAAAGGGCCACGATCTGTTATACTTTCAGCGCTGATGACCCCAATATCTGTCCGAGGAAAATCACCACCAAGTCTCAGACGTGGTCATCTTTACAATGCCCCTATGATTTTAATTTAGGACAATCTATTTGAGGGTGGTCTAGCTACACTCTAGACTCTATTACAAAAAGCCTTTATGTAGATTAAACCATAATACAGAATAAGGTACATTTGCTATTATTACATCGCCTGAGCTAATTGCACATCGCAGCGCTGAGCCAGGGCACTAGCCTAAGCCTAATAGACATCGGATTACACTTCCCAATAATACGAGATCTCCACATTTACCTTACTAGGGTAATCAAATAGGATGTTTTATGCTTAGGTTATGGCGAAAAATTGTATACGTTACGTAGACTTTAAAAAACTAGGAAAGTGGCAAAAATAATTCATGTAAGTTTTGTATCATTCAAGGCAATGCCTATGCCTATGGTATTGCAATGTCTACATTTGTTTATTATACAGGGTGTAAAGAAAGTACTCCGTTCCTTGAAACCCTTGTTCTACTAATTATACCTACCAAAAAACATGCCTACAAAAACATGCTCTCCTCACATGCAATTTTGCTTCTAAAATACTTCTCCCTCTACCTGCAATTTTGTATGGATGAGGCAAAATTTTATTTTTAGTTAAAATTTGGACAGTGTTTGTTATCATTAGAAGAACATTATGGTTTAAAGATTACACTACTTTGTAAATCGGACCATATCTGATGTTCATTGCTGCTTAGCTTAAGCAGTGAATTTCAAGTAAGATCTGTGCACCAACAATGTATGTCAAATCGGGTCCAATGTAGGAAGTAGTGTAATCGCTGCTCTAGGCAACCCTGTGAAACAGTACAACTATTAGATATAAATAATTGTGAAACATATATTTCATAAATCTATTATTTAGATACTGACATAAGTTATTATTATAGACTGACGAGAATCTCGTTAAATAACACATTATAACATAGTAATGTAATAACTCTACCCTTTCATAATAATTAAGGTAGTCTTAACATAATACTTTTTCCCTTTTGGAATTAAAGTAATGGGTAAAACATTGAAGTAATGTAATAACTGAGGTTTACATTACTACCTCAAAGTTTCATTTATTACT